>NW_004624784.1:13926112-13951237 GCF_000247695.1 Heterocephalus glaber | reverse complement strand
ACAGAGTTTATATTATTTATATACTAGCATATAATCAATTATATAATTTCTGGGGATTTAGCTCAGTGGTTCCACCACCTGCCTCGCAAGCACAAGGTCCTGAGTTCGATCCCCAGGACCAAAAAAAAAAAAAGTTTCAGCTGAAATTGTATAATTTCTAACCCAATGCCTAAAGTACAGTAATGTTTAATAATTGTATCTTGAGCCAGGGATTTAGCTCAGTGCTGCTGCCTGCCTTGCAAGTACAAGGTCTGAAGTTCCATCCCCGGTACCAAAAAAAAAATAAATAAAAATAATAATAATAATAATAATTTTATCTTGAATTGAGTTGACAAAACTATGACTAGAATTCAGTTTCCTATTCTCTACTTTGATGTTCTTATGAACACTGTCCTGTAAAATAGTTAAAATAGGCTGGGCGTGGTAGCGCATGCCTATAATCCCAGCACTTGGAGGCTGAGGCAGGAGGATCGCCACAAGTTTGAGCCCAGCTTGGACTACATAGTGAGCTCAAGGCCAGCCTGAACTACAAAGCAAGACCTTGTCTCAACAAAACAAAACAAAACAAAAAGATTAAAGTACAACATATTATAAATTGAACATGTTTTTCTTTAAAAATCATTTAAACAATAACCTAAAGGCCAAACTTCTTTTAAGGACTTCCACATTCTTCCCGTCTTCCTATCAAGACTATGGCTGATAACTGCAGTGATGAGTTCGAAAAGGAAAATAACAAGGTGCAGTATAACCCACAACTTCTCACAGAACCTTACTTTTAGATAACACCAGCTCAGCAGGAAACATTTCCTAAATACTCTCTGCTAGGGCTTGGGTTCCTTTGAACTCATAGAGGAAAAGTAGAAGCAAGGCGCCTTGAGACTTTGAAACATTTCAGAAATAAAGCATCCAACCCCCTGCCCCCAGCCTGACCTGGCAATGGGGATCAAACCCAGGGCTTTACGTGTGCTAGGGAAGCACTGTGCCTCTGAGCTATATCCCTAACCCAAGCCTACTCTTAGAACTGACTTTTTGGTGAGAAACTTGATAGAAAGTAGGCCAGTGTTTTCACATACTTTACTGACCATAAGAATCAACTGGAATACTTTTTTTTTTGGTGTTGGAGATCGAACCTGGGGCCTCATGCATACTAACAAGTGCTGTTCTACTACTCAATCCCCGGCCCTTTGAACACTTATTTTTAGAAATATAGATCCCAGTTCCCACCTGGAATCTCAAAGGTAAAAGCCTAAGAATTTATATTTTTAGTAAGCATTTCTTGTGATTCTTATTCAGAATGATTGGTCTAGGCATTGTTTTCATTGTCAAACTTATGGTGCTGACAATATTTTGTGAAAGAAATTTTAATTTTCAGGTCTTAAGATACAGATAAATGTCCCTTTGCTACTCTATGAACACAGAGACCCTGTTTCTGAAAGATGGAAAGATGCCTACATCTCTAGCTAGGTAGGAGTTGCACACGTGCTCTCAATAACAGCCATTTGTGTTTAGCCTTAGCAGATGACCCACTGGTTACATTTGTCCTTTAAGAACAAAAACTTTGAGCTAAATGTGATGGTGCATGGCCATAATCCCAGCATTTTGGAAAACAGGCAGTAGGATCATAAGTTTGAGCCTATCTTAGGTAACTTAGTGACTTAGCAAGACCTTGTTTGAAAAATAATAAAGGGGCTGGGTTGTAGGTCAGTGCAAAAGTCCTGAATTCAATTCTTAGTACACACAAAAAAAGAACCAATTTTTTTTCTTTTTTTTTTTTTTTTTGGAAGGGGGTTGAGACAGGGTCTCACTATGTAGTCCAGGTTGGCCTCAAACTCATGGTGATCCTCCTGGCTCAGCATCCCAAGTGCTGGGATTACAGGTGTGCACCTGGCTAAAAGAACTAATTTGGTGGGGGGGGACCAGGCATTGAACTCGGGACCTTGCGCTTTTGAGGCAGGCGGCAGCACCACTGAGCTAAATCCCAGGCCCAAGAACCAATTTTTGATGTCCTGTAATGTGTCACAATTTTATGCGCTAATAGCTGCTTTACCATAAATGAAACAGTTTTAGAAACTGAAACCAATATAATGTTTATAGCATTTGGAAATCAAGCTTTTGTTTCTTTTTCTTTTCTTTTCTTTTTTTTTTTTTTGAGACAGGGACTCCCTATATACTGTTTTCAGGCTAGCCTCGAACTCAGTAGCCATGGCTGGCTTCAAGCTCACAATGATCCTCCTGCCTCAGCCTCCTGAGTGCTGGGATTGCATGCACCACCACGCCCAGTTTGACTCAAGCTTTTAAACTTTTTTTTTTTGGTACCAGGGATCGAACTTGTGTCCTTCCACTTGCGAGACAGGTGGTGGAACCACTGAGCTAAATCCCTGGCCCTTAAACCTATTTTTAAAGGGGGCCATTGTCCAAAGGGAGGGCTTGCCATAGGCTCCAGGCCACAGAGGCAAAGACATGGACCCTGTCTTATATACTATGCTTGCAATTCGGTTGCAACCAGAATTGTGGAACAAATTCTGTGACCAGAATCATGAAAAAAATTAGGTTCATGAGCCAAGGTCCCACTGTATTTAGAGTTGCCATCCTCTTGAAGAGTCCCTGATCTTAGAGTTAAAGCGGTCTAGATAAAGCTTATGCAGAGCTCTCAGGATCTCCCAGCTAACAGGTACAGTAGGTATCAATTGGATAGAATTTGACCCTTAGCCTCAAGTAGAAGGATATGGCTCCAGAAAGTGGGGACCCATGTTGTACCTGAGCAGGAGCAGAAGAAGTGTCTTGGGCCTCTTCTGGGGAGTGTCACCTTCCCTTCCCATGTCCAGGGGCCAGGGAAGGGGAGCGGTGCTGGCTCAAGCCATACAGAGCTGGGCCCAGGAACATCATATTTTCTGTCTCTGAGCCTCTCTCTGCCTACTGTGCCCAACCCAGGAAAAGAAGACCTCACAGTTGACACCTCAGCGGGGCTTTCATGAAAACGATGATGATGATGATGATGATGACGACGATGACTCCTCTGAAACTGATTCTGAGGAAGATGATGATGACGAAGAGCATGGAGCCCCTCTGGAAGGGTGAGGAAAGACCCTTGCTAAGTATATGCCAGCCATGGGGCAGACAGCGCCTAAGTACTGGACCAGGAGGATATCAGTTAGGAGTGAGATTGCAGTATCACTTTTGATCTCCTCCATTAAGATCTTCACACCTCTCAGAGTGTCAACATAACCAGTATTTACTCCTTTATGGCTCCACTTCCTCACCCAGTTCAATAATGTCACTTAAAACAAAAAAATTTAAAATCAGGTGTGGTAGCACACATGTGTAATCCCTGCACTCTGGGAGGCTGAGGCAGGAGGATCATAAGTTTGAGCCCACCCTGGGCAATTTAGTGAGACCCTGTCTGAAAATAAAAATAGAAAAAGGGCTGGGTATGTAGCTTAGGGCTGGGTTCAGTCTCCAATACCATAAAAACTAAATAAAAATGTAAAGCATATTAATTACAATATATTTAATAACAGTTGAACAATTTCCTAAGTCTACCTTCAAATTTAGTATATCCTTGGGCCAGGGATTTAGCTCAGTGGCACCGCATCTGCCTTGCAAGTGCAAGGTCCTGAGTTTGATCCCTGGTACCGGAAAACAAAAAAAAATTTAGTATGTTCTTTAGCTGGAGTGTGGTGGTGTTCAGGAGGCTGAGGCAGGAGGATCACCATGAGTTCAAGGCCAACCCGAGCACATAGTGAGTTCAAGACCAGCTTGAAGTATATGGCAAGACCCTGTCTCAAAAAAACAAATTTAACAAAAAAATGTAGTACATCCACCCTAAATTGGGTTCAGGGATTACATGAACTTTTGCTGAGTAAACCTGAAAGATGATTCTTTTCTTCATGCTCAGTTTGAGGAAGAGGAAATAAATTTGCATACATAGCAAAGGATTTTTATATACCGAAGAAGCTATACATGCACACAAGAATTTCCATTTTAGGCTCGAGGTCACTCTCCTGAGGTCCTAGTTGAGAATTGCCAGAGTTACCTTCTTTAGTTTTATTTCTCTGAAGTTAGTACCTGTATTTAGAAGCTAAGTATGGGCATTAGCTTTTTCTCTTGGTACTGGGGATCAAACTCAGGACCTTGTGCTTGCGAGGCAGGCAGTGGCACCACTGAGCTAAATCCCCAGCCCTCCTGAGGTCCTAGTAACACAGGCTGACCTGTGGCTCTACCACCTCTGCTGTCCTCAGGTCACTATGTGGAATGAACCATGTTTTCCTTTCTCCAGGGCCTATGATCCTGCAGATTATGAGCATTTGCCAGTGTCTGCTGAGATTAAAGAACTCTTCCAATACATCAGCAGGTGAGAACTAGGATTTCCCACTCTACCCCACTATCCCTACCTTGCCCCAAACCTTTCCCTGTCTGGTCTGAAACCAGGCCAATCTCCTTTGACCAGTTCTAGCTTGAATAGTGAAGTAACTTTCTCTCGCTCTTCCACTTCCTGGTCATTATCTTTAGGTACACACCCCAGTTGATTGACCTGGACCACAAGCTGAAACCATTCATTCCAGATTTTATCCCAGCTGTTGGGGATATTGATGCATTCTTAAAGGTATAGTCAGTGTATCCTAAAAATGACTCCTTAGGTCTGTGGTGGGGAACCTACAACATGTGTGCTGCAGCAGGGCCCTCTCTTTCAGCATGCAAGCCAAGTCACCCCAGCAGCCGAGCATTGCAGAACAATTGTTTTTTCTAAGCTAATACCTCAGTCTTTAGGTTTAATTACATTATTGGCACTTTGCAATAAATAAGTGGGTCTGGGGTTGCAGTTTGGGCACTGGGTCTCTAAGAAAAGGTTCACCATCACTGCCTTAGATGTTTGTTCTGACCCCTCTATTCTAACAGTTCTGCTAAATTTCTTTGACTAGCATTGGCTACCTTAATAGTGTTCATTTCATTTGAGTTTTTAACCTTGCTTTCTCCTCCAAATTATACTCATTGTTAATATTTTAGGTCATTATATAATAAAAGATTATCACATATATGCCTCCTAATTATCCATGAATTCAGCCTTGTAGTTAAGCTTCCATAGATCACATGTTGTTTTATTAGGTAGTATTTAGTACAATATCATGAACAAGCATGCTTTTTAATACCAGAAATAATGATGAACCAGAAGACTTTTTCCTTTTCACCTTTTTGGAAACAGCAGATGTGGCCTTGTTATTGACGTCACATTTTTCTGCCTTCTCAACTTTTTCTCCCCAGGTCCCACGTCCTGATGGAAAGCCTGACAACCTTGGCTTGTTGGTACTGGATGAACCATCTACCAAGCAGTCAGACCCAACAGTGCTCTCTCTCTGGTTGACAGAGAATTCCAAGCAGCACAACATCACAGTAAGATCCCGGCCTCCTACCAGAGACCAGCTGGAGGGGGTGGGCAGGAGCAGAGGCCTTGCTGGGTTCATACAGATGACCTGCTGCCTATGAAAGGGGTGGGTGTGGCTTCAGGCCAGCTCTATTTTTTAACAACAGCTTTATTGAGATATAATTACATGCCCTAAAATTCACCCTTTTCAATTCATGGAGTTGAATATACTAAAAGCCAATGAACTGTACAATTCATCACTATCTAATTTAAAAATTTTCATTGCTCCAGAAAGAAACCCTGTACCCATTTCCCTCCTCTCCTAAACTCTGGTAGTAACCCCTTTTTTATGGTGAATATTATTCCATTGAGTGGATATACCACAATTTATATATCTACTCACCAGGTGTTTCCACTTTTACTAATGCTGTCATGGACATTCATGTACAGGTTTTTTTTTTTAATGTACAGGTTTTTGCATGGGCTTATGTTATTATTTCTCTCAGATTTAGAGGTAGGATGGGAATTGTAGGGCTACCTAGTGACTCTATGTTTAACATTTTGAGAAACTGATGAAAGGTTTTCAAAAGTAGCAGCAGCATTTATAGTTCATCAGCAATAAGAGTTTCACTTTCTTCATACCAATACTTGTTGTTATTTGTCTTTTTAATTTTTGCCATCCTAGTAGGTGTGAAATGACATTTCAGGTAGTGATTCCTGTCCTCCTGACCTGCCTCCTTCCCTTGGCTCCAGTAAATTTTAACAGGGCTTCTGTATTAGGCATCTTTCCATCACTATAACAAATACTTGAGATAATCAACTTATAAAGAGAAAAGGTTTATTTTGGCTCATAGCTTTGGACATTTCAGTTCATTATTTTTTTATCTCCCCCCCACCCTTGTGCAGGCTCAGCACCACTGAGCTAAATGTCATGCCCTCAGTGTAATGGTATTGATTAGCCCCATTGTTTTGGGCCTTTAACAAGGCAGTACATCATGGCAGAAACACAAGGTAGAGCAGAGTTTCCCGCCTCATGGATAGGGAGAAAAGAAGAGAGCTAGGCATAGAGGCACAAGCCTGTAATCCCTGCACTCTGGGAAGCTGAGATAAGAGGATCACAAATCTCATTCTGGTCAATTTAAGGAGACTCTTGTCTCAAAAAATTAAAGAAAGAAGGGCTGGGGATGTAGCTTAGTGCAAAGGCCCTGGGTTCAATCCCCATTAAAAGAAATTTTGGGGGGCCAGGGATTTAGCTCAGTGGTTTCACTGCCTGCTGCGCAAGCGCAAGGACCCGAGTTTGATCCCCGGTAACAAAAAAAAAAAGAAAAAATTTTTTTTCACTGCTGTCAGCTCTCTCCTTTTTTTTTCTCCTGGTACCAGGGATCAAACTCAGGACCTTGTGCTTTCAAGGCAGGCACGGCACCACTGAGCCAAATCCCCAGCCCCACTCCTTGTATTTTTTTTTAGCAACACATGAAAGTAAAGAGCCTGGAAGATGCAGAAAAGAATCCCAAAGCCATTGACACATGGATTGAGAGCATCTCTGAGCTGCACCGCTCTAAGCCCCCTGCAACCGTGCACTACACCAGGTGAGAGATACCACATTTGTCACCACAGCAATACAGGCCCCTTCAACACCTGGGAACCACTGCTCCTGAGCAGAAGCCTAAAGCCTCAGGACACATATAATCAACCTGAGGTCCTGAAAAGAAAGTACATTTTTAACTACTATTTAGAAATTGAAAAGTTGATGGCTGCTGGCTTAGCTTATGGACATAAAGATTGAAATTTCCCTGGTATTATTATTTAGCCAGCCCTTCCAAACCCCAGGCCCTGGGTACATTTGGTTTGCATGGTCTTAAGTTCTCCTGAAATTGTAGGATGCCAGAGTGAGGATCTCTTCTTATCCTAGAATATCCTGACCCACAGATTACTGATGTCATTAGTCTAGGTTTCCTATTCATATTTACCTCTGAACTTTTAGGCCCATGCCTGACATTGACACACTGATGCAGGAATGGTCCCCAGAGTTTGAAGCGCTTTTGGGCAAGGTGAGTGGAAAGTCAGAGGAGGTAAGAGCATGTGGCATTCATTATAGGGCCCAGTGTTTTCCTGTATTACCACCATGGACCTTTTTTGGTGCTGGGAATTGAACCCAGGGCCTGGAGCATACTAGGCAAGTACTGAGCTATATCCCCAGCTCCTCACCGTTGACTCACTATTGAAGTATAATACATGATCATAAATGTACATATATCCTTAATGCTGATCCATTTTCACCAGCTGAGCATCCTTGTGTAACCAGCATATCAGATTAATAGATAGAACATCACCACCTCCCTGGAAGCCCCCACATGCTCCTACCTCCCAGGGTAAGCACTCCTGATTTCTTGATTTGCCTGTTTTTTTTGGTACCAGGGATCAAACTCAGGACCTTGCGCTTATGAGGCAGGCAGTGGAACTACTGAGCTAAATCCCTGGCCCAAGATTTGCCTGGTTTTGTACTTTCTGTAAATCCAAACATATTCTTTACGTCTGTCTTGTTGTTCTTTTTTTTGGTACTGGGGATCAAACTCAGGACCTTGCATTTGCGAGGCAGGCAGTGGAACCACTGAGCTATATACCCGGCCCCTGTCTTCTTGTTCTTAATATTATGGGAGATTCATCCATATTGTTTTGTGTGATTCTTTATTTCTTCTTGTAACTATATGTTATTCCATCATTTACTACATGTGTATATGACAATTTATGCATTCTATGACAGGCATTTGGGTAGCTTTTAGTTTTTGGTTATTAAAGTAGTGCTACTGTGAACACTATCTAACACATATCTTTGATGAATATATGTACTTCCTGCATTATTATTTTAGACTTAATCTCCTCCATAGGAGGTGTTTATGCTATTCTAAGAAACTGATGTTCCATTTATAATTATTCTTTTTTTTCTTTTCTGTGTTGAAGATTAAACCCAGATTCTCACATTTGCTAGACAAGTGCTTTACCACTGAGCTGTATCCCCAGCCCCAGTCACTCCAAATTTTAAAAAATACCCAGGAATAAGCTGGGCATGTTGGCACATACCTGTAATCCTAGCACTTGGGAGCCTGAGGTAGGATGATCACTGCAAGTTCAAAGCCAGCCTGAATTACATAGTGAGACCCTGTCTTTTTTTGTGTGTGTGTGCTGGTCATCAAACTCGGGTCCTTGCGCTTGCGCAGCAGGCGGCAAAACCACTGAGCTAAATCCCCAGCCCTAGATCCTGTTTTAAGAATAACAAAATTCGAGGGCCGGGATTTAGCTCAGTGGTTTCGCTGCCTGCTGCGCAAGCGCAAGGACCCGAGTTTGATCCCTGGTACCAAAAAAAAAAAAAAAAAAAAAACAAAGAATAACAAAAGTCAGGCCAGGGATTTAGCTCAGTGGTGCCGCCACCTGCCTCACAAGTGCAAGGTCCCAAGTTCCATCCCTGGTAACAATAACAACAAAAAAGAATAACAAAATTCAAGAAGATTGCTAAGACTTTTTTGAAAATAAATTGCAGAACTTTAATGGAGCCAGACATCATGGCATAAGATCTTGAGTTCAGGGCCACCCTGGGGTACATAGAAAGTTCAAGGCCAGTCTGGACTATGCAGCCAGACCCTGTCTCAAAACAAACAAAGAAAAACAAGCAAGCAAACAGCAACAACAACAAAACTCCACAATAAAATTCTTTAATAGAGGGCATAAAATGAGATACGAATGACTGAGGGCTCAAACTGTGTTCTTTGATGGAAGGATTCAGTTTTATAGAGTTATCAGTCCTCTCCAACATATTATATAAGTGTAATGCCATTTCCATCAGAGTTTTTACTGTATTTATTAAAAATTGAAAAGTTGATAATAAAGTTAATATGCAAGAATAAATTTTTAAAGCTGAGCGTAGTGGTATATGCCTGTAATCCCAGTACTCAGGAGACTGAGATAGAAAGATCATGAGTTCAAGGCCAGCCAGGCCTTTACAGCAAGATCTTGTCTCAAAAAATAAAATAAAAAAAGAAACAGAAAAAGAAAAAAAGAATAAACATTTAACATATCATGAAAATTTTAGGGAAAAAAAAAAAGGATTTGCCCATAAGATGTCACACTATAAAAGTATAGCATAGTAAATAGCACATGCCTATAATCCCAGCACTCAGGAGGCTGAAGCAAGAGGATCACAGTGAGTTCAAGGCCGGCCTGGGCTACATAAGAAAAGCCTGTCTCAAAAAGCCAAAAAAAAAAAAAAAATTATAGTACATAATACAATACCGGCATGGAGCCAGGTCTGGTAGTATATGCCTGTACTCTCCTGCTTAGGTAGGAAGATCACAAGTTGCAACCCAGCCTAGGCACTGTCTTAAAAAAGGGGTAGGGATGTAGCTCAGTGCAAAGACCCTGAGTTTAATCCCCAGTACTGAAAAAAAAAAATACTTGCATGGGAGTAGACATACAAATCATTGGCACATAATACAGAAACAAACCCATGTATATGTGGAAGTTTGGTATAGAAGAAAGGTGGGGTTTTTGTTGTTTGTTTTTTTGGTGCTAGAGATTAAACCCAAGCACTCATGTATGCTAGGCCAGTGAGCTACACACCTTCAGCCCTTAATCAGGCAACTGAATAGCTAGATTATAGTACATCCATTCAATGAAATGCTATGGAATTCAATATTATATGGTATTATTTTGCTCTAATATAAAGAAATAACAATGATACATTGTAAAATGAAGAAAATGAATTGTAAAACTATATGCACTCTGGTTCTTTGTAAAAACAGAAAAAATGTTTTAAGAAGTCAGTAGTTAAAAAAAGAAAAAAAAAGTCAGTAGTTAGCCAGGCATCGTGGTGCACACTTGTAATCCCAGCACTCTGGAAGCTGAGGCAGGAAGATCACTTCGAGTTTGAGGGCAGCTGAGGCTACATATTTCAAGGCCAATCTGAGCTACATAGCAAGACTCTGTCTCAAAAAAATAGTTTAGGAGTTCGATCCCCGGTACCAAAAAAAAAAATAGTTTAGGGCTGGGGATTTAGCTCAGTGGTTTCACCACCTGCTGTGCAAGCGTAAGGACCCGAGTTCGATCCCTGGTACCAAAAACAAAAAGTTTAAAAAAATAAGAAGTCAGTAGTTTTTTGGGTTTTTTGGTAGCGGGGATCAAACTTGGGTCCTTCTGCTTTCGAGGCAGGTGGCGGAACCACTGAGGTAAATCCCGGCCCCCACTTGAGCATTTTTTTTTTTGGTACCGGGGATCGAACTCGGGTCCTTGCGCTTACGCAGCAGGTGGTGAAACAACTGAGCTAAATCCCCGGCTCCACTTGAGCCTTTTTAATGTGGGCCATCCCCACCCTTACAGGTGAGCCTGCCAACTGCGGAGATGGACTGCAGCCTGGCTGAGTACATTGATATGATCTGTGGTAAGCTCCTCCAGCCTTTCCCAGCATAGCTGCATTCGAGGCTTTTGCAAGAGCTTGCTGGCTCTGGAAAGTGGCATCTTGGCTTTGTCTCTACTATAAGCCAGTTGTGCTGCGTGGCAGCCCTGAAGGGTGGTGTTGAGGCTTCTCTGACTACTCCCTGGGTATTTAGCCTCCAAGTCATAGTCACACATCTCCTCTGGAAAGGGACTGAATATGCTAAACAGAAATGCCCCCCAGTCCCCAGAGTTTGTCTGGTTCTGTTCCTTGGAGTTGTTCTTCATTTCAGCCATCCTGGACATTCCTGTCTATAGGAGTCGGATTCAGTCCCTCCACCTGCTGTTTTCCCTCTACTCAGAATTCAAGAACTCACAGGTGAGACCCACAGGAGGGGTTGATCAAGCTGTAGTGAGGAGTCTCCAGGTCCTGGACCTGCTATGATTGTGTCCTGTGGCGATGGAGAATGTCCCTGCCTAGAGTTACCATTGCCATTTAATAAAGAGAACAGCAGAGGAGGCAGGGATGGGGAAAGGAACAGAGCCAGGGCCTCAGATGGTGAGGACCTGCAAGGGACAGCCACGCTTAGAGGAGACTCAAGTGGCCTCATGAATGGAAGCAAGCAAGAAAGGAAAAAGGGACTCATTTCAGAAGGAAGTGGGGCAAATTTCTAGTTGATTTTCAAAGACAACGCCAAGGAATTGGTTTGGAAGCTGAGTTGGGAGAAAATTGGAGTTTTAAGTGTCTTTAAAAGGCAGTTCTTGCTAAAATGTAGCAACTAGCACATCCTATATATTCAGTGTTTTCTTCCCTCTTTCCTGGCAGCATTTTAAAGCTCTGGCTGAAGGCAAGAAAGTATTCACCCCTCCGTCCAGCTCCACCTTCCAAGTTGGAGAGGCAGAGGCTCTAACCCTCAGCTGAGACACACCAGGAGCCTGTGTGGAGTCTGAGATGACAGATCCTTGTCAGCCACTCGGCACCTGCCTGTTCTGCAGCTAGGCTGGGCTGGCACTGTCCTGAACCCTCCCTCCAGAAAACACTTCACATTTGTTGACCAGCTCTGCCTGATTCAGATTACTTTTAATAGGAGAGTTACACATCTACACCACTATGGGGATTTGAGAATTGAATTTTTTTGGGGGGGGTGGTACTGGGGATCAAACTCAGGACCTTCAGATTTCCAGGTAGGCGCTATACCGCTGAGCTAAATCCCTAGCCCGAGAATTGAATCTTTGAGATCCCACAGAGCACAGATTGGGAGGTAAAGCTTAAAAGATATTCTTTTAGGGACAGGGATGAAATTATTTTCTTTCATTCTTTTGTTTGCTTTTTGTTTTATTTTTCTTTGTTGTTTTTGTTTGTTCAGACCGGGTCTATGTAGTTTGGACTGGCCTTGAACTCCTGGCAATCTCCTTGCTTCAGCCTCTTGGGTGCTGGCATTAGAAGCCTGTGCCACCAGCCCAGCTTTTCTTTCATTCTTAAAGTTATTTGGCAGTGAATTTACAAATAAAATGCTATGTCAGTTTGTGATACAATACTTTTTTTTGTATCCACAGTTCCTAGCTCATTACTTCATTGCCCTTATTATTTCCTACGTGACTAGAAGAATGTTGGGGAGCTACAGGCCTCAGAAAGCCTCCCACTGCTTCTGACTTTCTGCCTTCTTTCACCTGCACCCTTTTATTCTCAAGGCAGGCCACAGAAACAGAATTTCTCTTTCCCAAGGCAAGTCAGAGAAATTTAATCTTAAATTCTCTGACCTACCTTGTCTATAGTAGATGTTGAGACCTCCATTTGAGGAGGGGTCTTGCACCATGTTCTCCAGGAAGCAGTACTGAAGAATCTCAACAGACAGGGCCTGCTGGCTTTCCCAGCCCAGCATTAGATCATGTGCTTTGTGTCCATTAGCATTTCGATCATGCATGTGTAATGAATTCTCCATATAAACCCAAAGGCCAAGGTTCAGAGAGCTTCTGGAGAGCTAGACACATAAAGGTTCCTGGAAGGTAACGGCCTGGAGAGGGCATAGAAGCTCTGCACCCCTCCCCCACACCCATCTTGTAATATGTTCCTCTGAGCCAGTAATATGTTCCAGTAATATGAGCCAGTAATATGAGCCAGTAACATGTTCCTCTGAGTTCTGAGAGCTACTCAAATCACTTGAACCCAAGAAGGGGGTTGCAATAACCCCAATTTATTTCTGGTTGGTCAAAAGCACAGGTAAAGCAAAATGGGGCTTGTGACTGGCATCTGAAGTGAAAGGTCTTGTGGACTGAGCAGCCAGCCTGTGGGATCCAATGCTGTCTAGAGGTAGATAGTGTCATAATTGCATTAGGGGACCCCTTTCTGGTGTTCAGTGTTGCAGAACTGATTGCTTATTGGTTGAGGGAGTCATTTTTCTCTCAGAATTTCATTTTCTGGGGGGTCTCTGCTGGGAATGCTGCCTTCCTTCTAGGGCTCCTGTCTGTCTGTGGTCCCAAGGAGCCTGCTATGACAGTAATCTAGTGAGACATGAGTGTGGCTTGTGGTAGAGTGGTGCTAGTAGAGATGGACCAACATGAAGTACTGTGGAGTTATATCTGCTATGCTCCAGTCAGGAAATATGAAACCCTGCTAGTGATTTCTAACGAAAGACATTTCATGGAGGAAATTGGTTGCAAAAGTGTTGGCAAGAGCTGAAGGAGAAGGGAGAATGGAGGGTACTGAAGCCACACGAAGGTTACGGGTGGTCCACAGCAGGCACCTGCAACAAAGGTCTGCTGGGGCCAGGTCTTGAGTGGTTGAGGTGCCACTCGTGGCCCTGCTGAAGACCACCTGCCTTCACTTCCACCACTGCACTGATGGGGAGCAGAAATGAACAGCAGGCAGGGGAATCAGGAAAATCCAGCAGTACAGAGTAGAATTCGGCTTTCTGGAAGTCAGCCCCGTCGTTTTGCATTTTCGTGGAGATGTCACTGCATAGGCATGAAGGAACCTTGAGGTGACAGCTGAAATGTGACTAGACACACAGGAGTGAGCTACTGGGAACACCCTGAATGGGGAAGCTCAGCAGGGCTGACTGCTGATATCCTTCAGGGTTCCCTTCTTACTGAGGCAACGATAAATGACCAGGCAGAACCGATAGAACTCGGTGAGCCTAGATGTGGGTCACAGAAGAGATCAAGGATGATTTCTAGGTGTTTTGGGCTCAAGCAACTGGGTAATGGAGTCAAGTACTGATACAGGGAGAAACCAGGGCAACAATTGGAGGGGAAGACAACATTAAGATGCTACACTACCAGCCTTATATACACACTGTGTGTACACAGATGGGAGAGGAATGGTTTCTTACAAATTCTCTAATCAACCATAATCACATCATGCTTCCACATGCAGAGCTCAGGTCTCACTGACACCAGATCAGCCAGATGCTCTGCTCTGACTCAGTCTTTCCCTCATACTGAGGATTAAACCCAGGGTCTGTTGGAGCTACATTCCCACTGAGCTACATCCCTACCCCTTATAAAAAAAAATGATTTAAAAAATTTTAAGACCGGGTCTTGCTTAGTCACTAAATTGCTTGGGCCAGGTGTGAACTTGCTACCCTCCTGCCTCAGCCTCCCAGTGCTGGGATTATAGGTGTGCCACCATGCCCAATTAATACTGGGTGATTTAAATACTTCATTTAAGCATTGGTGATGTAGCTCAGTGGTACAACATGTTAGTATACACAAGGCTCTGGACTTGATCCCTAGTACCACCAAAAAAATTTGTTTTCATTTAAGAACATATTTGAAGAAACAAAGCAAATACATTCATTCAGTTAAGTTTATTGATTTTACTGTGTGCTCAGCACTGTCCTAGGCAGTAACATAAGAAAAATTACAAAACAAGGGAAAAATATAGTCTGCATTCTGCTAATTTCCAATCATTTCCATGTTGCTTTTTAAAAGCATTCTTAGGTCATTTTGGAGTATGCAGTCTCCCTTTCTCTATGTCTCCCTAAACTTTCTGGAACTGTTGAATTATATACCTACTTTAGCCCCACCTAAAGAAGGTGGGGTAGGACAAATGGCTTCCTACGGATGGGGCAGCCAGGGTTGGTCAGGGCTGGGGTTCCCTGGGAGGGGAGATGTGCTGAGAGGGAAACTGTCCACCCTCAGGGCTCAGGACACTCACAGTGAATCAAAGGAAGGCCAAACCTGGGGATCCCAGAGGGCTCTGGGCCATCCCTCACCCCCTCCCCTAGGGGATGTGCTTAAAGTGCTAATACTGTAAAAATTGATGCATAGCTACATGCAGTCCTGGACTCCACCAGACTTGTCACCTCTCTTCTTCCCAGACTTGTGCTAACACCAGGTACTGGCATTGCTGGGAGTCAGGCCAATGTGGGAGTTTAGGACCCAGTGAAGAAATAAGATCCAGTGTATAACTTGTGATGTCCAGGAAGATGCAGGGCCAGAGACACGGGGTGGAGAAGGGCAGAGAGGTATGCAGCAAAAGGGACTAGTTTGTGCTTGGCAGGGGCCCCTGGGCCACAGGTTGTTTCTTGTGCAAAGGGAAGTTTGATTTTATACAGCTAGCAGGGTACTGCATTCTCCTTGAGGGAACGAAGGTGCATAGCATAAGAAGGACACTGAAGACATGCAGGGCCTTCCCTATTTATAAACAGCCCTCCCCCCATGCCTACTATTCAAGGTGCTATCAAGTACAGGTGTGGGGCATGTAGCAGGCCATGCCATACTTGGGGGCTGGGTGACACCTGGACACACCTAACCAAAGAGCTACATCTGCTCAGTCATCGCATGCAGGCCCTAACCTGAGTTAGCACAAGGGGCTTAGTTCTGGCTGGCAGCCTTGCCAAGGATACCTGTGCCCTACAGGTCAAATCCCAGTGAAATAGATCATGTGCTTGACCCCTAGGGTACCCCAGCCAGTGGCAGTAGCATGGCCTCTTCATGTTGGCCATATGGCCAGGCAGAGGATGCACTGGAGGAGCAGGGGGCAGGGTGTTCTGGATGTCTGGGCCCAAAGGGCACTCCTGACACACCTTGCTCAGAGCCAGATCTCATCACTGCTCACACTGGACACTCGATAGATGTAACCCAGCATTGGGAGGCGGATGAAACCTGCAGGGTTAAAGATGCCCAGAGCACTCAGTAATCCTGGTTCCCTAGAACCCAGGGAAGACCTCTCTGCACTCTGGTATTCAGAGGCCTTTGGCATAAGCACAGGGCTGGGGCATAAGAAGGAGGGCAGCAGGCCCACTCCCAAGTACCTTGGCTGGTGAGGAGGCCACCTGTGTCAGGTTCCAGAAGTTCTGGCTGGCTGCTGTTCCGAGCCATTGGCCGGTCTGCTAGTTTCTCTGCTGGGTGACAAAGATGATGGTGTCAAGGATGAGTGGTGTGCTGGATGAAGCCTTGCCCCCCCTTAAGAACCAGGATCTCTCTTTTTCTCAGCAGCACTTTTGAAGATAAAGCAGGGGCAAGTACCAGAGTCCTGGATGTACCTCTGGAATCTGGAGCGAGGTCATTGAGCTGAAGGTTGGATGGGAGGGACATGTTCTCCCGTGGCAGGCGCACATTGTTGAGTTTCAGGTTGTTAGAGTCACTACAAAGTAGAAACAAAGGCTGAGATATGCCTGGCACCAGCAAGCACAGGCTCCTGCTTTGAAGCCTATCCCAGACTTCCCAGAAACCCCAGGTTCCCACCTGTCTGCATTCTGCACTTGGGTTCAGCCCATCCACCCAGCCCCAGGAGGAGTTACCTAGAGATCAGAGACGGGCGTCGGGAGGGGCCTGAGGAGAAAGAAACCATGCCACTGATTCTCAGTGTGTCCACCCACAGTGGACTCTGGCCCCTGCCCTTCCAGAACTAGACCCTCTAGAAAGGAGTCTCTCAAATGCCCAGCCCTGGCCTTGGGACCAGAGCCGGGTTCTTAGTGCCTGTCCCTGCTACCTGGGATGTGTTGCCTTATCTGCAGCCACATCCTGCCAAATGGCAGAAATTACCCATGCTGTCCAGGCCCACTCATTGCTTTATCCCCAACCTCACTGCCACTCCTCCAGCCACCCCCTGCCCCTATTGCCCCTGGCCCTACCTTTGGTCTTCTTCTCTTTTCTGCATACCAGGCAGGCCACCAAGGTGCTGAACCCCACTAGGGTTCCCAGGGCAAGCCCTCCAGCCACAACGATGCCCAGCAGTGGCACTTCCACCCGGGTGGCCAGGAGCCCTGCAGGTTGTCCACTGTTAGCCTCCAAGTGGGCAATACCCCCGACCCTGAGATGCCATAGGCTGAACTCCTCTGTTCTCCTTGCCTGAGGTGGCTAAGGACAGCTCATTCCACAAGGCCCACCCACAGGGCAGTGAAGTCCTCCCATTTCTGTACTGTGATCCTTGTGCCCACCTAAGGCTTTGCTGAGCCAGTTGTTAGCACTCCTCACCTGGGCCTGGAAGCGAGGCACTGGTGACACCGACATCATTGGTGGCCACAACTGAGAGGTTGTGTGCCAGGCTGCGGAGCTGCAGCTGCACAGTGTGGTTAGTGAGCCAGGGATAGTTCTGAGCATCCAGCACCAGGAAGTCAGAGGTGTTGACAGTCACTGGCCCATCCTGGTCAATCCAGGTGACATTGGCAGGTGGGTTGGCACGCACCAGGGCAAACAGGACAACCAGGAGGCCTGGGCCCTCAGCTTCTTGGTACTTAGCCCCGACCTGAGCAATTTCTGGTTTAACTAGTGTAAAAGAGAGAATAATATGTTTACTACAGCCCTGTATACTCTGGCCCTTTCGTCCCAAATCCAGATGGAACCCAGAGGTCTCAACTTCTCAGAGTGGGCACTGAGATAGGATGGCTAGGCTCACCAGATGCAGCATTTCATAATGATAAGTATGGAGGCCTGTCTAACCCACAGACTATGTACCACCTACCTTTTAAAAAAACTATTGTAATAAATATTAAAAGAGAAGAAAGTTTCAAGGTATGTGTGTGTGTGTATAAATAAAAATATAAAATTTTATATGCATGGGCCGGGGATTTAGCTCAGTGGTTCCGGTGCCTGCTTCTCAAGCGCAAAGACCCAAGTTCAATCCCCAGTACCAAAAAAAAAAAAATTTTATATGCAGCCCAACAAAACTCCTCTTCATTCAACATGGTCTGCCAGATGGACACTCCTATCAGAGCCAAAATACCAAAATGTCTGGATCTGAATCCTGGCTCTGCTTCTTACCACCTGTATAACTTTGGGCATATTGCTTAACCTCTTTGTGCCTCAGTTCTCTCATTTGTAAAATGGAGATAAAAATAACAATCCCTTTGTAGATTACTGCGAGGATAAAGTGAATTAATGTTTGCAAAGAGCTTAAGTGTTTGCTAAACATCATGCTGAACACCAGCCACATGGCTGCGAGGGGTCCAGGAACCTCTCCCCTTGCCCACTTCAGAGTTACTCACATTGCACATTGAGGATGACAGAGGCGTTGGCTGACCGGCCACTGCCAGGGTCCTGCAGGGAGCAGTTGAGCTCATGCTGGGCCCGGTGGGCAGTGACAGTAAAGGTGCTGGTGCCTCCAGAGAAGGCCTCCCCACCCACACTCAGCAGTCTTGAGGTGCTGGCCTCCTGTAGCTGTCCATTCAGGTACCAGGCTAATCGAGGGGTTCCAGGGCCCCCTGCCACCCGACAGGTGAAGGCATGACGCTCATTCTCCTGAAGTGCCCTCTCAGCCCAGGTGTGACCATCAATTTGCGGTGCCAACTCCCCCCAACCTAGAACACAGGCAGCTTCTAGGAGGGGCTGGAGGAGGTTGGTACTGTTCTGTGACTAGGATGAGGTCCAGTTACAAAGGGGCAGCAGGTCAAGAGGCAGGGGAGGGTTCTCTCACCAGGGACTGGCTGGACCTAAGGTAGGTTAAGTAGGAGAGGGGAACCTGGCTTTGGAGCCTGGGGCCTGTCCCACCTAGAGAGGGCACCAGATGGAAGGTGCAGGCAAGGAGGGGAAAGATGGGGATCTGGCTCCTAGAAGGAACCAAAAAGAGTGTACCTGAGCTCAGAAGGGCTGGCAGGAACAGTAGTGTGTGCGGGAGGGTGGCTGGGCCTGGAGGCAGCCCCATGGTGGCCAAAGCTGGGGCTGGCCTGCTGAGAGAATGGGGTGGCCTTGGTGTCAGCCAGGTGAGAGCAGGCAGGCCTAGCAACTCCTTCAGGAATTTACTCTCGAAAAACAAAAAGAACCATACATGAAATCACGAATGGAGACTGGCCCACAGTGGCCGTGGCACGGACACGAAGAGCAAAGCCCGAAGGCACAGACCCACCCAGCACATACCTGGGCACCTGCGGGCACAGAACCCAGCACTGACTGTAGAGGACAAACATCACATACGAAGGTACACAGAAGCAAGGGGCAACTGCGCAGCCGCACCACACACACACACACACACACACACACACGCACACACACACACACATGCACGCAAGGTCTGCACATGCCCTTCCCCCAGACTGCCCTCTCCAACCCAGTCCTCTCTCCTACTCTGTTCTCCCTCCCATCTCGCCCTACGCCCCCTTCTCCAATCCCGGTTGCTCAGGTGGACTTGGGCAGAAGAGGAGGACATCGCGGACGCGGGGGTCACGCAAGCAACACGCCACAGCCCCCTTCCTCGTACGGCTCACCTGGCTCCCTCCGCGAGCCCAACCGAGCAACTGCTCAGGTCTGATGAGCACCGCAGTCCGCGGGAAGAGCGGGGGCTGCGCCAGGCAGGGCCAATCGATGCCCAACTACGGGCAGGTGGGTGGCCGTTCCCTCCCCACCCGGACCGCACCTCGGCCCTCTGGCGGGTCAGCCTTAGTGCCGGCTCCGGCGAGCGGGCGCGTAACAGGACGAAGGAGGCTCAGTCGCTCAGCTCGGCAGCTTTATTGGTTCAGCTCCCCTCCCGCGCCGGTCCCTCCAGCGCGCTCAACGCCCGTTCTGGGGACTGCGCAGCTGCCGCATCACGTCGGCCAGCATGCGGTTGCACAGCGCTGCATACGGGTTGAGCAGCACCAGCTGGCGCCGCGCGAAGGGGCTGCCCAGCTGCGCCGCGCGCTCGAAGTCCCTGCGGGCGTCGTCGTCCCGGCCCTGGAGCCGTGCCAGGAGCCCCCGCTGCACGAAGCCTTGGCGGGCGGCGCGGCCGCGGCCTCCGCTCAGCGCCACGGCGCGCTCCAGGTCCTCCAGGGCGCCTGCGGGCGGACAAGCGCGGGGTCAGCAGCGCTCCCGAGCCCCCGCCCACCCGCGGCCCGGACACTCGCAACCCGTCTGTGGGTCGGATGGCCATCCTAAAACTACGGTTCATTAGGACTCGTCCTTGCTGACAGCTTTCACGACGAGTGAGCTTCAGGAAGACCCGCCTTTTCGGGCCCGTCCAGACCTCCTTTGAGTTGTGCTTTCATCAAGTAAGCCATTTGCTCCTCCCAGCCCGCCCCCTTTCTGTAAAAACATCGCCCCTGTTCCCCTCAGTGCACAGATGTCCCTTACGTCAAGATCTCTGCTGTACAGGCTCTTACGGCTTCCCTTTGACTCAGCCTTTGTCTTGGTACATTCTTTGACCGCCCTGTTACCAGCCATGTCCCTGGGAGGCCGTTTCGCCTGGCATTTGGTGTCCCGAAGGGGAGCTGCTCTTTCTCTTGTCGACCAATCATTGGCACGGCGGTAACTGAGGGTCTGTGGCTGGGGCTACTCCCAGGCGAGATCCACAGGCTGCCGTACTGATTCCCAACTCCTAACTGCCCTTAGGGAACCCTCCCTGGAGATTTTCTGGTCCTTTGGTGGAGAGCGATTATCCCTATTTGCAACTGCTGGCGCACTCACTGGCAGAGTCCGAAGGCAGCCTATCAGAGACTCTGTCCGCTGGGGCAGATAGGATGCAAAGCCACTTCGTTGAGCTTCTGGGGCGCCCTTAATCTCACGATATGTTGCTGGTTGAATCCACACATATTGTAAGGACTCCCTGCCTTCTTTTTCTTTTCCGGGGAACTCTGCCACCACCCAGTTCCACCCGACTTCCTGATCTGAGAGATGGACCATCGACTCTTGGCGTTCGGTTAAGGGTTTCTCCAGAGCCTTGAGTTTCCCTCTCGCTCACCCTATTCGCTATCCAGATTGATGACCCTGAAGGTTTTTGGCCCCAGCGCCGTCTAGTGTTGGTTGGACATCTCCATCTAGGGCATTTTCAAGTTCCTGAGTACCTCCTAGCAGCCAGTTACAGCGTTAGGTATTAGGGACAGGAAGCTGAACAAGACAGCAGGTGTTCCCTTGAGAGACCCTTATAAAAAAAGTACAGTGAGATGAGCACTCTGCTGAGAGAAGCACAGTGCATTGAGAGCACAGAACAGGCTGAGTCTAAAAATGATTTCAAGGAGGAGTTAAGTTCATGGATGAAGGTCTCTAATGGAAGCCCTGTGTTTACTTTCTAGATATTCATCTCTGAAGCAATAATCCAGCTCAGAAGTCATTATGCTGCTGCCCAAAAGAAAGGTTTGAAGACAGGCGCAGCTGGAAACTGAAAAATATGCCATCAAAGCAGAGGGCCCCTTTTGGGTCTCATGAATGTCTACTACAGATCTTCTATGAAAGACTATTTTCAGAAATTAGGTCACAGACATTTTTGAGGAGATTTTAACATAACAATACCATAGAAATGGAATGAACCATTATATTAGTTAAGGTAGGAGAGCTGTTGTAACAAATAGAATAACAAATCCAAGGTAGTTCCAGGTAGAGTTCCAGTTGAAGGAGGACTCTGCTCTGACCGTCATTTAGGGGCCTAGACTACTGGGGGTTCTAAGAGCTCTAAGTGGCTTCCAAAGTTGCTTTGGGTATGGATATTACTTTGGCAGATGCTTTGCAATGTCTTGTGAGTCTTAAAGCTAATTTACTAAAAAGATTATTGGAGCCTCCACATTGAGGAAGGACAATGATATATCATCCTAAGAGAGGTGGGTGGGAGAGGTAGGCCATTGTATGCTACAGTTCCTCCCTCCTGGGGCTGGCAGTACAAAGTGCAACCACTGGGATTGCCTCTTGGTAAGTGGTTGCCATCCTGAGTGTTTGCACTGCTAATACTGTGGGTTGAAGCAACTGGACTTCTCTAATCAGAAATAGTGCTGCTAGTGTCTTTCCCATTATGCATCACTGGGTGCCTGTCTGCAGCAGTTCTCTGACCACAAAAGTAAGGGTTTCGCTCCATCCTTTCAGCCAAAGCTATGCTGCCCTACAGAGCATGGCAGGGCTTTTCTTACATTCTGGAATATCTGCTTTGTTGGGCTTACTTGGGTTCCCAAGGATGGAACTGGCTGCAACAATTTTCTTGCCTTTTATAGCTCTTCTTGCAGATTTCCAGGAGGGAATTTCATGTTCCTTGAGGTCACTGTCTGCAGGGGTCATCTGACTCTTTTTCAGATGAGAAACAGCTGAAGGAATAGCTGGTCCAGCATGATCAGTGTGCAGTCTCTGAGTCCTGCTACAAGACAAGTTTGTGTGCACATGGTGGCCAGGAGCCTGGTCAGTGCTTTTGCTGAGGTTGCTGCTTGGCCACACCTTAACAAGTGAAAGGTGCTGCTTGGTAGCACCGGAGTGAGGAGTCTGGCTCAGAAGATATTCCCCCCAGCAAAGTATAAGTAGCTGAGTTTTCATCATATTTCCTATCTGAAAAAGATTCATGAATTTCTTTTTCTGAGAATCCCATGACAGTCTTCATATTTATTCTTTTCTGGTCTGAGATATTTAGCTCTGTTTCAATGAATGTTTCAAGTTCATCTCCCTAATGCACTTCATTTATCCACTTATTATCATTTGTGTTAGAGTGCCACACTTCTTTGGGTTTACCATAGGAATGGTTTCAGAAACTGTTCACAGTCTGTGGATAGATAGGTAGAAAGGGATTCTGTATCTTCATGTGAACACTTTCACTTGCTTCAGATTTCTTCTGTTGAAGGGGTGTAACCCACTGATTAGATCATATAAAACCACACCAAGACTCCACTCATGAACTTTCAGCCCCTTGTACTTGCCCAGGTGGATCTGTGGGGCTGCATATGCAGGACTGACTGTCACAAGATGTATCCAGTATCCTGCCCACAGCTAAATCCAAAATCTGATATTTTGATGTTCATATCCTCATCTAACTATTTTCTTGGTGTTTAGGTCTCTGTGGATTATGCCCTTATTGTGGCAGGATTGCACTGCAGAAAGGATCTGTCTAAATTTAGCTCTTGCTTCTTATCCATTTTCCCATGGGTAACCAAACACTCATACATTTACCTCTTTTTTTTTTTTTTTTGCATATCCCATTATTAAATAGAATGTTTTTTCAGTTTCACTGAGTTCATACAACTGTATTATGTTTGGATGATTTAAAGTCTTGATTATTCTTTTCTGAGTAAATTCTAGAGTGTTAATGGAGCCTTCGGGGTTTTGTCAGTTATTCATTTTTTTTGTTTGTTTGCTTTTTATACCACTTTATTCCAACCTGAGCACCTCAATATAAAACTAAACACTGTGAACTGTTTTCCTTGCTAATTCTGAATTACTGTAAAATGTACAAGAGTTCTGCTAGGAGTTTGACACTTAAATAGAGTAAATCATCTGACACATGGTACATTTCATATAATGAAAATACCTAAAAATTAGTGCAATATACGGAACTTATCAAAATAAAGTGGACTTTGGGGCTGGGGATTTAGCTCAGTGGTTTCGCCACCTGCTGCGCAGGGGCAAGGACCAGAGTTCAATCCCCAGTACCAAAAAAAAAAATAAAGTGGACTTTGAAAAACAAGGGTGCAAGATTGTTACTAACATTGCAATATTTATGTTTCAAATTACGGATACATTGCTTATTATGGTTCTAGCCATGTAGGAACTGAAGCCCCTTTTTTTCAAAGGGTAAGAGAAAGAATTAGCTGTTTTAGTAAGAACATTTTGTATACTTTTAAGCAACTCTTAAATGTTACAGAAAAATAATAAACATACATGGAGGTTACAATTTCAGTACTCTAGTTACAGTACAGCTAAAGATAAAATTTAAAACAAGTTTGGATGGGGCCAGGGATTTAGCTCAGTGGTTCTGGTACCTGCCTTGCAAGTGCAAGGTCCCAAGTTCGATCCCCGATACCAAAAAAAAAAAACCAAAACAAGTTTGAATGTACGTAATTGTTAGTGCACTGACTATATTACATCCAAAGGGAACAAAAGCCTCTTCCCTGCCTGCAAACAAGACCTATGAATGGCCAGCAGTGATTAAAAGAAAATCAGATACCTGGTTTGCTTCATTTCTTTGAAGAGCTCACATAAAGGGAACACTATTCATTAAAATGCATTTATTAGTTTTCATAGTCCTAAATAAGGTGGAGTTAACATTTGACTTTATCCCATTTAGAAAAATAGAAGGACTGGCTATAATTTAGATGCTACTAATATTCCTTTTCTTCCTGGAGATGTAGGACTGTTTTCTTGTGGTTAACTTACTAAAATGTGGAATGTGCATCTTAGATAACAGAAGAAAGTTTACCTGAATACTGTGGCTAAGCATAAATTTCTTTATAATCTCTAAAAATGTTTTTCAGAAAGCTCAAATTCATAATTTCTAATTTTTTCACAGATGATTACTGTCCCAGTTTGGAGAAACTGGATGGTTAACCGTAGGTCCAGATAGTCATTTGTCTTTATCCCTAATGAT
This sequence comes from Heterocephalus glaber, assembly GCF_000247695.1. The sequence goes on along the minus strand of NW_004624784.1, from coordinate 13,926,767 downwards.
GAGAAATGATTCCCTCCAATTTTCCAGGGAAACAAGTGCACACAGATCTCATTTTTCTCTTTCTATTGCTGAAACATTAGTCAGAGGGACACATGCATGTTATTAAAAATTAAGTTCAAAACACTTAAAATAATTCTGTATTAGAAACTTGACTCTATCATAATTCTCTTGTTTTGGGGAGTCATACTGGGCTAGTTAAATGCTCCAATTCCACTGTTATTTGACGTTTAGGAAGCGGAATATTCCAGCTAGTTCAAACTGGAGGTTTAGTTACTACAACACTGACTTCTGGTTGATTGTATAGGTTCAGTGAGGTCTATTCCTCTTCATCTAGGAGGATTTGCTCCTGGATTCTGTAGTTTGTTCTTTGGCAGTTTTTTTAGCTATTGCCATGAATATTTCATTTACATTCATTGATGTTTTAGCTGATGTTTCCATGAATAATAAACTGTTGTCATCTGCACAGGACTGTGCTTCCTGGAAATCTACAGCTCTTTTTTTTTTTTGGTACCGGGGATTGAGCTCGGGTCCTTGCGCTTGCATAGCAGGCAGCGAAACCACTGAGCTAAATCCCTGGCCAACAGCTCTTTTATTTGCTAGATCAGCCTTGTTTCCTGATAAAGCTATTACAACATTAGGACTTGCTTGCCTCTGA
>NW_004624784.1:13894607-13926012 GCF_000247695.1 Heterocephalus glaber | reverse complement strand
TTTTTTTTTTTTTTGGTACCGGGGATTGAATTTGGGACTTTGCACTTGTAAGGCAGGTGGCGGAACCACTGAGCTAAATCCCCAGCCCTGCTAATTTGTCTTTTGTTTAGTTCCCCTTGTGGATTGCTTTCAAGAGACTGTACTTTCCTATTTGAGTTTCTTCTTCCATACAGGAAGCTATTGATTTTCTTGTTTGCACTCCAGAATGCCCTGATGGGGAGGTGTCTTCTCCAAGTGAGGGGTGGAATATATCTCAGTTTCTTGATCATTATTCTGTCGTCTAGACAGCAGTCTTCTTTGGATGTTTTAAGAGAATAAAGATCAGCGTTTAAATCTACTCTAAGCAAAATTAATAAATATATCATGGTATCATTGGCAGGATTAGGAACTGGAAGGGCTGGGTAAGGGAGGAGAACAGAAGGGAAGGGAGGGGGAAGAGGGGAAGGAGGAAGAGAAGAGAAGGGATAGGTAAAAAAGACAAAGTGTTGGAAATAGAATGGGAAAAGTATGTCCAGAAATAACCACGAAAGCCTTCTACAACAAAAGACGCTTGCCCAGTTTAAATTATCTGTCTGGAAAAAAAAAAATTATCTGTCTGGGTATGTCTAAGAGTCAAAGGCAAATAAGTGATCTCCTTATTTCTAGGATACTCATTCTAGAATCTACCATCGTCAATCCTGTCAGCATAGAGAGATGGGACGGGGAGAAGATGAAGGGACGGGGCAGGGAGGGGAGGAAAAAAAGATTTGGATGTATTACATACATGTACCAACTCCTCTGTGATGGAATCATTTTGTACTGCAAGCATGTTACAAAAATAAAAATTTAAAGTAAAAACTCGATAGATTAATGAAAAAAATCAAAAACCGTATTATGGAAGAGTCACATTTAAAAATTTTTTTTTTGAGCTCTTGCATTTATCCCATATTTTTCTTCAGTTACTCTTCAACTAGCTGAAGTTGAAAAGTATATAGATGTCTGTCCTGAAAGCTTATTATGTTTTCCTTCCCTGAAAAAACTGAAAATACAAATTTGCTTGCAGAAATGTTCAGAAGGTTTTTAATTGCATGGCTTTAAGTCTTTTAAGGCCAACTTCTATCAGAGATGATGCTGTAACAAGATGAATACAGGGTCCCAACGCACATCACACAAACACTGCTAAAATGTCTGAGAATTTTAAAGGCATGAGTTTGTGATGTCTCTGTACTTATTTCACTAGTTTTTCTAACCGCCTGGCTACTCTGGCTAGCTTTGTCTCCTCTGTTAACCCACAGAAAGAACATCTCCATTCTAAATACAGAAGGGATGTTACAAAAGGATACACATACACCTTTCTAGTTACGGAGAAAGGCTTGATTTTGCATTTGAAAGATTTGATTTAGAGAATACTAAGAGAGGGTCTTCCTGTATACTGAAGATTTAAGAAGCTCTAGAATACAAGGCATTTTTTCTGTGTGTTCGTCTCTCTGTGGCCCAGCCATACTTAAACTGCTCATCTTCATACTAAAAAAAAAGGACAAGCCATTTTCCATCCATAGAGATGGGACTTCTAGGTTTGCTTCTCTTTAAAGCCCAGATGATTTGGGTTGGCAGTGCTGTCAAGAGATCTTACTAGGGCCAGGGATTTAGCTTAGTGGTTCCACCGCCTGCCTTGCAAGCGCAAGGACCCGAGTTCAATCCCGGTACAAAAAAATTTTAAAAACCACAAGAGATCTTACTGGGTTCTTGAGCTTTGGCTTTTTATTATGAAATCTTAGAAGAAGAGTTATCTGAATCCAACTCTTGACTGGATTTTGAGTCTTCCTTGCAATTGGTGATTATTCAGTGATTGAATAAGGTCTCACTGTTTCCTAAGACAGGTCACTCATTTCAGTATTTGAAGGACTCTTTGTTAGAAAGAGCTATGATACATCAAGTCAATAGCTATCTCCTGTGAATGTTCTCCCAATTATTCTGGATTCTTTTTTTTTTTTCCTGGTATCAGGAATCGAACTCAGGACCTTGCGCTTACAAGCAGGTGCAGTGCCACTGAGCTAAATGGCACCCACAGATATAGAACTGCAATTTGACCTATTTTACATGTGGTACTTAAGCAACATCGACACCATCCCCTCCTTAGCATGGTGATGAATAAAACAAACAGCCCTTCCACCCAAATTGTGCAAACCATAAGTACAAAGAAGGTTAGAAAAATTCAAAGAAAAGAAGCAAACACCAAAACCAAGCAAAAACAAAAACCACCGTCAAATCACCAAAGGTATGTTTGTTTTTTCACTACAAATATTTCAGCAGGCCCATTTTGTACTGAAGGACAATTTGGGGAAATCTTACCTTTAATTCCATAGTTGACCAAAACAATGGTTGAGCCTGATCATAGAGAGTAATAGAATCAAAGAAAGGGGCCGGGGATTTAGCTCAGTGGTTTCACTGCCTGCTGCGCAAGCGCAAGGACCCAAGTTCGATCCCTGGTACCAAAAAAAAAAAAAAGAAAGAAAGAAAGTGACCTTTATAGGCAAAACCCCAGGGCAAAAGACAAGGATTCTTTCTCACATTAGTAGGAATAAAAACCTATGTTTGGGGGAGAAATAATTAGCTTTGCTGCTCTTTTTTTTCCTTTGCACTGGAGTCCCTTTTTCCCTTCGCTTTCTTTTCGCCTTCACCCTTCTCCCTGTTCCTGCTACCATCTTGTGATCTTCAATAAATGTAGCTACTTACTACATACTAAGAGAGAGAGAGAGAGAAAGGAAAGAAAGAAGGAAGGAAGGAAGGAAGAAAGAAAGAAAAGAGAAAAAAGAAAGAAAGAAAGAAAATTAGCTACACTAAACATGGAACATCCTACACAAGTGCTTGTACCTAAGAATGGCTAAATATTGAATGTTCATTTGTTATCATTAAACCATGAAACCATAGAAATATCAATAATGGATGACATATTAAATATAGTTCAAGATGGTTTTTAATTTGTATTTTTAGCAATAAAACTTCTTAAATCTAAAGGTGAAATTTTCACATTATAATACCACTTTTTATTTTTTTTATTTTTAATTTTTTTTTTTGGTACTGGGGATCGAACTTGGGACCTTGCACTTTGCAGGCAGGCACCAGAACCACTGAGCTAAATCCCCAGCCCATAATACCACTTTTTAAAAATGAAACTTTGACCCATATGGCTGTTCTCAGAATTATGCTGATAGCTAAATTTTACTGAAGAGCCTGTGAGTCAGTATCTTTATATCATCCCATGCAAACCTCAGCTTAAAAAATTAGTGTAATATCTTCGTATTTTATAGATGTAGAAACTAAAGCTTTATAAAGGTAAGCAAATTGGTCAAGTTCATACAGTAAATGGCAGATCCAGGTTTGAACTCAGGTTAAGGGACTCAGAGTTTATGCATATGATGTCCACCCTTCCCCAACCAGCTATTGGTGAATCAAAGGGGCCAATGGGGAGGAAAGCAAGATGATATGGTGGACACTTGTGTCTCTGCTAAGGAGAAACTTGGATCTGAATGAAATGAAAGAATGAATGAATGGAATTTGTCATGAAACTTGAAGAATGAACAGAAGTTAGATTAAAAAATCAGGTAATAGTGAGCTAGAGAGTGGGAAAAGTGCCCTAATATATTCAAAAGCATGAAGAAAAGGCATGGAACTAGGAAAACATCCATACACATGGATTGCTATGGAGGTGACGTGACAGATTATATGTTGGTTGCTTAATGTCTCCTGTCTTTTTTTTTTATATCCTTTTATTGGTAAATTTTAGGTGTACAATATAATAGCATTCATCATTGGAGATATGCACCTTTACATACTCTCTTGGTAATGTCTCCTCTCTTAAATGTGCTGTATATCATTGTCACAGCCCCATTACCAGATACAGTTTTAATTTCATTTCCTTTGACTGTAAGTAGGCTGTGACTCACTTGTTTGTTTGGTTGAGTTGTTTTGGCTTTTTGAGACAGGGTCTTGTTATGCAGTTCAAGCTGGCCTTGAACTCACTATATGTAGCCCAGGCTAGCCTCAAACTCACAGTGATCCTTCTGCCTCTGCCTAAGTGTTGGAATTACAGGCATATGCCCAGCCTGTGACTCACTTATAACCAATATCAAATGATGAAAGTGACACTGCGTGATTTCTCTTACTGGGTCACAAAATGCGACACAACTTCATTCTTAGCTGAATTTGGAGTCTTAAGCTTCATGACCTTGAGGACCATGCTGTATGGAAATGCAAGACACATAGAAAAGCCAATTGCAGGTTTTCTAGATGACAGTCCTGAATGGAGTCCCAATGACAGCAAGCATCAATCACTAGACATGTGCATAGAGACATTTGCAGATTCCAGTCTCCAGCCACTTTAGTTCTTCCCAGTTGAAACCTCCAGACATCATATGGCAGAAACAACTACCCTTGCTGCATAACTCACTGAGTCTGCAAAATAGTTGTTTTATGGCTCTAAGTTTAGGGATGACTTGTTATGTAATTATAGTAACAGGTTCATGTAAGTTGCATTATATTATCCCACAGACTCCAAATACCATAAGACCTGTCAAACCCTAAATCCTGCCACTCTGTTGCCAGATCCCGAGGCCCCCCTATAAAATTCCTGTGGGAGACAATTGGTCTTAGGTCTAGGACTAGATCAGACTTACAGGATTCTCTAATTTCATACCCTCAGGCTATCTAGTTCACAGATGGCAGCAGTTCATGGTAGAGGGACATGCACTCTCGGTAGGCAATAGTCAGCCTCATGGAATTCCAGATCCACCCAAGAAGCACAACTAATTGCCCTCACTAGGGATTTTCAACTAAGAGCAGGAATAAAACATCCTATTTACACAGATTCAGCCTATGCTGTCCATGGGGCTCACATCCACACAGCCATTTGGAGAGAAAGAGTTCTCCTCACTGCCCATAATACCCTGCTCAAACATGTCTCTGAGATTTTGGCCATAGTAGAAGCCATTTCAGTCCTTTTTTTTTCCTTTGGTACCAGGGATTGAACTCGGGTTCTTGCGCTTGCACAGCAGGCGGCGAAACCAGTGAGCTAAATCCCCGGCCCTCAGTCCTTTTGAAGCTCTCTATGGTAGACCCTTTCTTCAAACTGACCTCTTGTTAGGTCCTGAGGCCCACTACTTATATCACTAGGACAGATTATCAGGGCCATCACTGAATACCAGGACATGCTGGACTCTACTTTCTTGGAATTACCCCTCACATTAATCCTAGAGGATCGGGCTATCATTAAAACCCTCCCACAGGACAGAAAACCACTCAAGGCTATTTGGACCATACCTTACAAAGTCCTGCTCACCTCTCCAACTTAAAGAGTACTTAAGTTACAAGGCCTACAAGGTTAAGCTACAAGGCCTGTCACCATGGGTTTATCTCTCCAGAGTTAAGGCTGTTTCACCCTCAGAAGCCAACTCAAAATGGCCTACAACTGTGGCCTCCCTTTGTTTTCTGTTTCTATAGCACTCAGGTGACAGTTGTCCCTCCTAGCTTCTAATAAGCCTGAAGCCTGATTCTACTTCTATTTCTCAATTGTGGTTTGAATCTTTCAAGCTCTCAGTCTCCAATCTGTACTATGCCTGCTACTTATCCTTAAGTTATGGCCCCACTGAGGGTTAAACTTTTCCCCACTATGCATCCTATCCCCTCTGTCTTCCTCCCCACTAGCACTAAAAGCCTGACTATCTCAGAGGCTCTCCAGTCAATTGTCACTCAATGAAAAAAAACTCAAGCAACTCTGCTGGCTATGCCTACAAACTCCAGGTAGTTTCCAGGACTGGCATTTCCAAGGGAGGCCAGTGGCTGGGCCCAACTCTCTGGCTTCATATATTACACTGCCCAGGTCACCTCTTACCACTGTATCTCTGGTAATCATTCCTTGGTTCCACCTGTACACGGGCCTATTTATAACCAAATTAGTCTCCAGACTTTAGCTCCTCTGTGCATAGTTTCACCCCCTTGGTCTAAATCAAGTGGCTATATCCCCATAAGCCAGATTTCCCCTTCTAAATGTGACACATATCAATCTCACCTTCTATACCACTGTATCCCCAAAGGATCCCAAAAATTTAACCTACAAGGACATGGCTACCTCCCTTCTGAACTTTCCACCCTACCTCCATACAGGCCGCCCACTTCCTTACTCTGGAAGTGTCTGCCCAGGTTGTACTAACCCTAGCCTGTTCCTTTCGCTTTCTGGACAACATTGTAAGCAAAGGACAAAATTGTACTCTTGTGAAAAACACCACTGAAGGGGCCAGGGATTTAGCTCAGTGGTTCCACTGCCTGCCTCACAAGCGCAAGGACCTGAGTTCGATCCCTGGTACCAAAAAAAAAAAAAACACTGAGGATAAATTCTTCCTAAAACAGTGGGAGGGTACCACCTTTTGAGAATCTCACAAAGACACTTCTCAGAACTTCACCCTTTGTTATAATCCTGTATCTCTGGCAGTACACTCCAATGACTTTTGACTAGAAATACTAAAATAGATCAGGGCTGTTTCCTGGGTCTTCTACTATGCAAGAGGATGCCTCCTACTGTATGCCTGGGTCCTGTACATCCATGGCTCCAGAGATGATGTTTGCCTTCCCATGAACTGGAGTGATGTCTGAACTCTGGCCCATGTACTTCCCAGATTGCCAAACCTCAATGGTACTTCCCTTATACCATTGCCAGTAACTACAGAGCCACATTTTTCCAAGAGAAGAGGTCCAGGGCCGGAGATTTAGCTCAGTGGTTCTGCCGCCTGCCTCTCAAGTGCAAGGTCCCGAGTTCGATCTCCAGTACCAAAAAAAAAAAAAAAAAATTGAGAAAACAAGAGAAGAGGCCTGTGTATTTCAAACCTACTGGGCATTTCTCCCCTAACTGGAGTCACAGGGGTAAGATATAGCACACTACTTTTATCAGATCTTTTATAACCTTTAAACATTCTTAGCCAAAGTTAATGAGGAAATTACAGCAGGACTGTCCACTACACAGAACCAAACAAATTCCCTGGCTGCTATTGTCCTACAGAATCGCCAAGCCATAAATATACTCACAGCAGGGAGTGGAGGGTACATGTGCTATGAAAAAAAAAGTGTTGCTCTTGGGCAAACAAGATAGGACAGGACAAGTACAACAACATATCCAGACATTTCTGGAAGGCAAAAAAACAACCACACAAGCCACCAAGGGTAGACACATGGAATACCAGCTGGTGGTGATGTGTTGGCTACTTCCTTTTTTGGGACCACTTATATCTCTAATCAACCTTCTTTTAGTAGGTCCACTTGTATTTAACATGTTTGTGCTTTCTGTCTCTGCCAGGTTGCAGTCCATTAAATTACAGATGATGACTTAACATGGATCCCAATTTTTCCTACTCTGTACTCTGCCCAAAACTTTTACTCCTGGCCTGGCCCCAGTGACCACTGATGTGTCAGCAGACCCCTTGAGAAGGCCTCTCTCTGCCCATGTCCAGCCTGAATTAGTTACTGAAGAGGAAATCTCCATCCAAATGTCAAAGGCTTAACTTTGTTTATCTGTCAGGTGGGAAACGTGGAACCCAGTACAGTGATACCTCAGTTGTTGAACTCAATTCATTCCAAATTCATGCTTGAACACTGAAAAGTTTGAGAATTGAACATATTTTTCCCATGAGAAATAATGGAAAACTAGGGCCGGGGAGTTAGCTCAGTGGTTCCACCGCCTGCCTTGAAAGTGCAAGGTCCTGAGTTTAATCCCTGGTACCAAAAAAAAAAAAAAAAGAAAAAGAAAAAGAAAACAAAAAAGAGAAATCATGGAAAACCAAATAATGGTTCTGAGGCCTCAAAATTACACTTATAAATTCATTTTTCCAGGACTTTAGCAAATATTCCAATGATTTCTTTCTTTAATGCTACTGTGGCCCTCACAGTTTTCCTCTTAGCTTTACTGCTGGTATCACTAACTTTCTTTGGAGCCAGGGTTACGATATTTTATGCAAACAAAGCACACAAAAAAGCACAATGATGAATGTTTAACGCACTAACATAAGCAGTACTATATGTTGTTTGGGTGAGAGCGGCGCTTAGACTGAAATGTCATCCTTTTGTGTCTGTGGCGACTCACTCTTGGCCCATACAGGTCTTTTCAAATCGGAGTTTTGGTTTGACTAGAGAACAAAGTTATGAACTCTGAGCAGATTTTATTTTTTGAACTTTGCTGTTCCAGTAGGGGCAAGTTTGAGCTTGGAGCTATTCAACAACCGGGGTATCACTGTTTAGGTTGCAGTACAGCCATTTGGATCAGGCAGCCATCTTAAAACAAACCATGAATCACCAGGACTCACTCCTACCAACAATTTGCACAAAGAACAGACTTAAGGGGCCGGAGATTTATAGTGGTTTCGCTGCCTGCTGCGCAAGCGCAAGGACCCGTGTTCAATCCCGGGTACTGAAAAAAAAAAAAAAAAAAGACTTAAGGAGGTTCATACAGTGATCTCATGATCAGAATAATTCACCTCTTGGGGCTTATCTGTACCTCTTTTGAAGTTGTGCTTACACAAAGTGAGCCATTTCCTCCTGCCAGGCCCAACTTTTCCCTTTCAAAACAATACCACCCTTGCTTCTGAGCACACACAATACTTCTGTATCTTGCTTTTTGCCATAAAAACTACTTGTTAGATCTTCTCTGACTCTGCCATTGTCTTGGTAAATTCTTTTACTACCTGCTTTACCAGCCTTTGTAATGCTGTTTTCACAGGGCCAAAGAGACTGTTATTCCCATTACCCAGATGAAGGCTCTAGGGGCTGGAAAGACACCCTGGGCTGCACAGTCACTTAGTGGCTGAGCTGGGATGAAAGTCCAGGTCTTGCGCCTTGTTCTTATTTTTTTCCCACTATTAATACACCAAAACATGAATGTTGCTGGGAGGACTTTGGTCAGTATGTTAATGAGTGTGGTCCACTGCCTCCACAAGTAGCAGGAAGTTCATTCCACAGAGAAGTTACTAAAGCATCTACTCTGTGTCAGGAGACCAACTCTGAATCCCTAGGTTCAAAAACAATCATTAACTGCAGGATCATTTCTTACAAATGCAACCAAGTCAGTTTCTCACTCTTCTTTTTTTTTTGGACCGGGGATCAAACTTGAGACCTTGTGCTTGCGCAGCAGGCGGCAAAAACCACTGAGCTAAATCCCCGGCCCAACTCACTCTTCTTTTTGATGGGATTTTGTTCTCCTCTTTTCCACTGCTGTTTGAGCAGCTCTTCTATCCCCTACTTTCCTGGATGGATGGCCTTTGTCATTTTTTGATTATCTCAGTGCTCTTCATTATTTGCTATCTAATTTCCTTGGAAGGAGGTCATGGACCTAGAGAAGTGTTTTAATTTTTATTATTTTCATAAAATACCTTTGGCTGGGAGGCCAGGGATTTAGCTCAATGATGCTGCCGCTTGCCTCTCAAGCGCAAGGTCCTGAGTTTGATCCCCGGTACAACAAAACAAAACAAAACAATTTGGGCTGGGCCTCAGACCTCTGAACTCAGAAACCCAAGCAGCCAGCTATTCTAGAAGGTCTACCAGTTGCTTTCTTTGGGGTTCTGCTTCACTCCACATTCTCTAGCCCCCTAAAGGGCCTAACAGGGCCCTTGGGGAGCTCTAGCCCTATCCAGGAGTAAGGCAGAGCCTCTGTCTCCTGTGCCTGTGACTTGGTTCCAGAACCCAATTTGCTCCCCACCTCACCCAGACTGCACAGATGCTTTCAGATTACAGTGTACCTCAGTTTCCCTCAGTGGGGCAGGTCTAGGCTAGTCGAAACCTCTCCAGGTGGAATCATCTCTGCCCCTCTCTGGGATTTAGCTTGTAGGTTGTCTTCACCAGCCCAGGGCAAACAAGCCTTGGAAAGGGGGTGGGGGGCTCTCTTTTGTTTCCAGAATGGAGTCCAGATTTTCTAGCCTAGCATTCCTGTTCCTAGGAATACCTGCACAAGTCCTAATAATCAGTGTTCCCCGATAGGCTTCTGATGTTTACACCTGCACAGCAGTCTGGCTTTGGTCCCCAGAACCATTCCCTCTGTCCCATTTTGCCCACTCCAGCCAGAGTAAGCTGAATGCAGCAAGTTAGAGCCAGTCACTCTCCCTTAAAACCTTTGAATGATGCCCCCACCCCTACGTTTTCAAGAGAGTCCATTCACCATCTGACATTCCAAATTTCTCCCCATCTGGTCCTGCAAGCTTAGCTCTTGCAGGCTGCCTGCTCCAAGCAGCCTGCCTGCTCCAAGCAGCCTGGAGATCTGAAGTTCTCTGGACCTATACATGGCTTCTGGGCACCTACACACTTTTCCTTCTCCTACTGACACTCACTTGCTCAGCTAACTCCTACTCATCCTTTGTTTTTTTAAAAAAATTCTTTTATTGGTACATTTTAGATATACAATATGTTTACATTTATCATTGGGTGCTTGTACCTGTACATGATGTATCTTGGTTATTTTTTTCCCCATTACCTGTGTGCCCTCTACTCATCCTCTGAAACTTGCTCTTCAGGAATGGCTCCCAGGCCACCCCCTCTTAAATTTACTATATTGGTAACCTAATAATGTGATTGCTCTGCCCCCTAGATTCTGAGCCCCCCGAGGAGCAGTATCACATAGGGTTTAAGACCCCTACCACCTTGTTCAAATCCCAGTTCTGACACTTCCCTCCTGGAGGATAGTGGGCAAGTCACTTAACCTACCCATTGTTCAGTTTCTTCATTTTTATTTTTTTTAATTAAACTTTTTTGGCACCAGGAATCAAACTGAGGACCTTGCACTTGCCAGGCAGGTGCTGTACCTCTGAGCTACATCCCCAGCCCCAGTTTCTTCTTTAAAATGGGGATAGCCTGGTGTGGTGGTGCACACCTACAGGAGGCTGAGGCAGGAGGATTGTTGTCAGTTCGAGGCCAGCCTGGGCTACATATGAGTTCGGGCCAGCCTGAACTACATAGTCAGACCCTGTCTCAAAACACAATGAAACAAAAAAAAGAGGGAATAACAGGAGTGCATAGCTGTTCAAGGGTTGTCATGAGATTGAGTTACTACAGCCTATATGTAAAGTGCATCATACCTGGCATGTAGTACTACATAAATGTTAGCTATAAATAGTACATCTTTTACCTTTGTGTCTTTGGTACTCAGCCTGCCACATAGTAGGCTCTCATGAACTGTCCTTTCAATAAATGAATGGAATGTAATCTCTTCTTTCACCATAGCCCCAGGGCCTATACTGTATTTCAGACAATTTAGGTACAAACATGGGCTCCAGAGGGGTTTAGTGGTTCTCTGTCCCATAACCACCTCATTTCTGTGCCCTCTGTGGAGACTCTGGGGCGTTTCCCCTCACCTGCCACATCCCCCTGGAGCCGCCGGGCCTGGGCTCTGTTGTTGTAGGCTGAAGCTCTCTCGGGAAGAAGGCAGATGGCTTGGCCAAACCTCTCCAGGGCTGAGCTGAGGTCCCCAGCCTCTGCTGCCATCACCCCCTGCAGCTCCAGGGCCTTGGACTGCTCCAGTTGTGCTTGGGGGAAAACTGCATCTGTGTCAGGGAAGAAGCCAAGTGGGGACATGTGTGTAGCTGAGAGCAAGAGATCCAGAGCAATCTAGACCTGACGGGTGTGAGTCCCAGCAGGGGTAAAGTTCACAAGCTTGGGGTAGGAGGGGCTGAGGTCACCAAGGCAGGGAGCTAGCACTGAAGCCAAAGGGACTGGAAAGGGCCCCTGAATGGCTCCCCAGGTCCCTGAGTATGAACCTCCAACTCCTTAAGGCATGGGCTAATAAATTGCCCCAATTTCACTAAATTGACCCAATTTCACATACTTCTTTTTTTTTCTTTTTTTTTGGCACCGGGGATCGAACTTGGGACCTTGCACTTGCGAGGCAGGCGCCAGAAGCACTGAGCTAAATCCCCGGCCCAATTTCACATACTTCTAAGTTGCAGAGCTGGGATGTGAACACTGACTTTTCTGGCTTTTTAGCCTATTCTCTTGCTCTACCACATTGCCTCCTACCTAAAGGTGATCATTGACATCCCAGGATGTAAAAATCACTCCAATGTGTAACTTCGCTTCTTAGCCTGAAGTTTTAGTAAATAAATCTAAGGCTTCACTGTCTAAAACAAGTACATAAGCACTTTTCCATTGGGGCCAATGGAACATGCACTTGTTCTGTGGAAGACTTAGCTTAGTACCTGGCTTGTGATACAAATGCTAACTCTGCTTGCTATATTGGAACCACTCAACTACTTCTGCCTTCCATTCTGTGGGTGTGACACTGTTTGGCAAGACTTGAGAGTTTAATACCACCCACCCAACTCAGTTAAGCTTGGATCACGGAGGGAAGTGTAAGTTCCAAGGGGTGAATGCGGATGGACTGAGACACAAGCCCTGGCTTAGTCCTCTGGGTAGAATCTCTTGCTAAATCCCTCTTCCTACACCAAAGATCATCCAACTTGATTCCAATCTCCATCATCAATCCAAGGGTGGTGGAACCAGGGACCCTGTCGTATCACCTCTCTGCAGTTAGCCTGTGTGAAGAGCTCCACTCCATGGTCAAATGCTCACCCTCATCTTCATTCTGCTCTGCTTCCTCTTCCAGGTCCACCCCAAGGACGTCTCCAAATGGGGTGCTGGGGTTGAAGATAGCTTGCAATACAGCCTGATCACTTGAGGTTCCCATGGTGTCCAACTCCCAAAGTCTCAAAAGGTGACTTGGGAAGAGGTTGGAAAAAGGGCTGGGGCAGAGCCTCTACAGGCAGTGGTTATAAAAGGAGGAGGTTCTGTTTGGGAACCACCTCCAGGAGTAAGTGACTCCCAATCCTTAGCTTTTGCACAAGTTCAACCCCATGGCCTGAGGTTAGTGACTCTGGTTTCGCAGATTATTTACAATGATTTGTTAACTGAAACCTGGCCCTCAACACAGAAAACACAAATCACGTTTCAGCCTTAAGGTGGAATGGAGCAAAGAACAGGTGCTGAAATGCTTTCAATTTATTCTGTGCAGTTTAGGAGAAAATCATTAGTGGCCTCTGCTCCACCTTGCCTGGACAAAAGCGGGGATATGTAGATGGTTCAGGGTCCTCTTGACCCTTTCCTCAGATCCCAAATCCACTAGGTCCTGAACATACACCACTGCTGAACAAAGGAGGAAAACCCAGTCAAGGGCGTCAGTGTAGGTGGGGCCTGTCCCTGGCTATGCAGAATGGTTTAGCAATTCCATCTTCAAAGAAAGCACTGTAGAGGGTACTTTGTAAACAGATCACAGGCTGCAGGTCCCCTCAAGTTCTCCATCCCTGCCAAGGCCAAAAAGGAAGCTCAACCATGTGCAGCAATAAACTTGACATGTTTATTAATTAAACTATCACTTAAATAAAAAAAAGTGCATAGAAAATAAACATGTTTAAAAACTCCTTTTTTTTTTTACAACTATGTACACTTTTTACTTTTACATTCAGTCTTTCGTAGAGAGCTTTCAGCATTATTATTTTTTGAACTATTAAAGTATTTTCCTTCATCCCTGTCACAGGGAGTTAACACTGATGGACTTTAGACACATTTTCCTTTTTTTTTTTTTTTTTCTCTTTTTCTCTAACCAGAAGCTTGGAAGAACACAAGGAAAAAAACCCCACAAAAATAAAAGATCCGTTATACATGATAAAGTTGTCAAGAAATGTCTTATTTCTAGAAAAGAAGCTTGTCATCTGTTGAGCTCTTGAAACAATTATTCAACTACCTGTATTTACTAGAGACTGTTAAAAGTTCAATAAAAGAAACACCACAAGTCTATTTTCTTGGTTGAAAGACAGAACTAGAGTACCTCGGAACAAGATACCAGAAAAGCACAGAACACAATTTTCCCCTAAATGCAGGTGGTAACCCCAACATTCATAACCAAAAATAGAGAAACAAGGAGTACAGGTACTGACTGGCAACATTCATGGCAGGAAAAAATCCAGGTGACATCATTTCTGCATTTTGCTCTGATCCTAGGAATGGCCTGTTTTGCAGTTTGGGCTTCTCCATTTGGGAATCAGAGGAACACGAGCCTGACATTTTCCTGCCAATTCTAGCAACTGTAACACAATCCTTATCTATAGTGTTAAGAGAATTAAAAGCCATGGACTGAACTAGGCTTTGTTACATGGTGCATTACTATATTAGTTCCTATATATATCATATTTATATTTGAAAACCAAAACAAAGTTTCAAATTTTCAGAGTGTGAGACTTGACTGGTATTCATGATTCAGCACAAAACCATCTGCTCAATAACCTTGTATTGCTTTAAAATGAAGGAAATGAAACAAAATTACAACCAGCCCTTTGCAATGACCCGCTTTTCCTTAAGAAAAACAAAAACAAAAACTTAATTTCTATGAAAAAGAATCCCAAATCAAATTCCTAAAAGTTAACAACTGACAAGGTTTTGACCTTTAGTATTTTCAGATATTTGATTGAACAAGTCAGTCCTTTAGAAAGATACATTCATTAAAAGTTTTTTTTTTGTTTTTGTGTATGTGTATTTTTTTAAACTTTTTTGTTTTTAAATCAAAGTTGCTGCATGGCACTCGCTGCATTGGCTGAGGGGTGGACAGAGGTAAGCAGGATGGTGGGCTGGGTTCTGGCAAAGGAGTCTGGCTGTGAACTTATAGTTGCCACGGCTTCCCCCTTAATTCCTGCTATTGGTCTAAAAGCAGAAGGGTTGTGCTGGATGTGGTGGGCAGCAATGGAGGAGCCAAGGGACCAGTTCCGGCCAAAGGGTCAGTGCCATGCAGCTATTCTGGTTACACAGTTGTCACTGGCCACCAGGAAATGCAGCCACAACAGGTTCTAGCAGCAAAGCGGTAAGTGAGCTGGCTTTCACTGAGAGCTGACCAAGTTTGCAGCTGTCTGTCACTCCTTAGGGATTTGGGATGCGGGATGCCCCTTGGGGGATTCTTGGGAATGACCCACCACAATTCCTCAA
Organism: Heterocephalus glaber; assembly: GCF_000247695.1. Next base: position 13,911,039 of record NW_004624784.1, on the reverse strand, counting down.
TCTGCACTTTTGTGCAGAACATCTCTTGGTCACTTTCAAATCAAACTCAGACACGTTTTGGAGACAGCCATGCCATTTTTTTCCTTCCTTCCCCCTTGCAGGGAAACCTTAGTTTATCCCCCAAGTTGCTGGCAGGTTATGCTGATATTTTGGCAATGGACTCAAGGCTGAGCTGTAAGAGGGGTTTCTCATTCTGTGGCTGACAGTGAGGGGTGGAAAGGCAAGGCAAACCATCTGCAGCTGGCAGGAGAAGGAAAGGTGTGGGCTCCTCCCCTGTCCTCAGGGTGTGGGCTTATAGAATGAGGACGGGGCTCACAGTACAGCTAGGCCTAGCAGGGCAAGAACTAGGTCTGTTTAGCTGAGTTTCCCCCACCCTCTGACTGGCCTCTGGGTCTTTCTCAAGGTGAATTCAGGACCCATCAGTGCATTAATCATTTCAGTAACAAATGCAGCTTAAGTTTTCTTTTCTTTAAAAAAAGTAGGATTACAAGGATTTACAAAAAAACCTCACACAGTGCAATAATAAAGGAAACCAGACACTAGTGGACCCCTCGGGCCACTGCATCTTATTCATGGGCAAAAGGAGGAAGGGAGGTGAGGTCTGGGTAGAGTGCTTTTCCCCAGTCCCCTGCTGGCACTTCTCCATGATGACAAGGAAGTCTCTGTCATCCTGGCCACAGTGCTGGGCTCCCTGCATGACAGTGGAAACAGTGACAATGTTCTAGCAAAGCCACCAGACAAAGTTCTTAAGGTCACGGGAGATAAGGGAGCCCAGGATGGAAGGCACAGCAGAGCTGTGAGTCCTGGGCTGAGTCATATTGCTTTGCTAGACTTCCAGAAGAATGGGCTTCTTGTGGTGAGAAAAGGGTGCACTGCCCTCTACTTGGACGACACTACTCTGAAACCTTGTGGCAGGAGCAGAGGAAAATCTGCTTTATCGTGAGTGGTCAGACTGTGCTTCAGTTTCAACAGGTTGCCCTGAAAAAGGGCATGAGGGGATCAGTGGGTTCTTTGCAGGTATGAGGAGCTGATGGGCAGAGGAAAAGGAGGTGACCTCTGAGGCAGATAGTGATGGAAAAGGTCAAATTGCCATTCAGCTGCTGACTCTCTGAAGTAGGGAAGATGAAGGCAATGTAAGAGTGCTGTTTCTCTCTGGAGCTAGTGCCAGATGGAGAGGGACAGTGTGGGAAAGGAAGGAAAGAAACACAAGGTGTCAAGGACTTCCGCAGCCTTCTGGGGAGCTGCGACAGAGACAAAGGAGAGTGGCCTAATGGAGCCGGGTGACCTTCCTTCTCCATTATTGTCTAAGAGCAGAGCCAGGGAACATTTATGTCAACAGGGCACAAATAAGCTACACGAGAAACAACAAAATGTATGCCTTCCAGGGGGAAGTTGGGCAGGAAAAACCAGACTTTGTGTGTACAGCTGAATATTTTCTCTAACTTCATCCTATGAAAATAAAAAATTATTAAAAACCGATCTTCTCTTAAATTAGGATAATACCGCAGTTTAAAAAATAGCCTTGTCATAAGTGCTTCTCCCTATGAAGTGCTTCTCATAGAAAAATATACAAAATATATTTACATTTATAAAACCTTAAATAGTAAACTGTAAACAGAACAGAGTAAAATCCAATGACTTAATTTAACAGGTTAAATGACTTAATTTAACACTGTCTTGGGGGAAGGAAGAGAAGAAACATTTGATGCTGTTTTGACCACATCCTAAGGAGTAATCAGGGCAGTAGTGTCATTTAATTTACTTCATCCAAGGATTACATGTAGGTGGCAGAGATCCCTCAACACAAGGTGGTCTAGTCCCCGTTTTGGGCCTTAAAATTGATTAGTGTTCTGCCTTCAACTGGACACTGACCATTCAAAAAGAAAGTCTTCCTATGTTTTACCAAGGGAAAAAGAAAGTAACATGTCTTAGCAATGGGCCCCAGGGGTCGTCCCAGTTGTGATACTCTGGTTGTTGCATGATTTAATCTTTAGTCTCTTCTAAAAAATCATGTTACCTATATTTCTTACAAAACTTTCAGTGGAGCTTTAGGAAAACTTCTCCAAATTCTGTCTGGTTATGGCCAATGGCTCCTGTCCACTCCCCCACCTGGAGTGCTTACAGGGCAGGAATGTACTAGAGGCACGTCCTATGCCCATCAGGGCGTGTCCTTGAGCAGGGAGCCAGTCTCCCCCACCACCCAAAAGGAAGAATGGGAAAGCAGTGGGATGAAGAACAGGGGAAAGGGAGAAGGTGGAGTGAAGAGAAGGGATGGGAGAGGGAAGCCGCTCCTATTGTCAGGAAAGGTTACTTGACTGAGATAAGGCTCATGGACTACCACTCCCACTAAAAGCCCACAGGCTCAAGGTTTGGTAATTACTTGGCACAACCCCAAGACAGCCTTTTGACACCAGAGGTACTAGGAATCTTGTCTTCTGACAGGAAGTGAATGCTCCAAGGGGAGGATAATAGGGAAAACCACCATCTTGTTTGGTCAACAGATGGCCACAGGTGGAGCCTGGCTGTACATGACCAGGTATCCGACCAGCCCTGTATCTGGGGTCTTGCTTGACCCCTCATTTATAGTGCTTGGGAAAGGGCCAAGGTGAGGAGGACACTGCTCTCTGCAGAGATGCTCAGGCCCCATCTCTCACCATAACTAACCTTTATAGGCTCCTTCCAGGAAAATCTCCCAGGGACCACATTTCCCACTTGTTAACATCAAACAATCAGAGGGGCCCCATGAGACAGCCAGTCATGGATCTGTTCTTCAAGACCTCATCTCCTTCCAGGACTATGATCACATGTATGTGAATGTGAGACATAGGGTGCTCAGCCATCATGGAGGCCCCTCAGCTGTACCCGTTCAATCCTGGAGCCTCTCGGGGCTAGAAAAGGCCTTCAGAATTGCTTTGGCTGGCCCTGGGTCCTAGTACTCCAATACAGGGGGAGAAGAGCAGCTTCAGTTCAGGAACTTCCGGCATTTCTTGGCACCACAGTTGCAGGGCAGCTTGTTGCTGGCATCCTCAATGGGGAACTTATAGTCGTATGTGAGCTCTTCTCCTCGGTAGATCTTTCGCATAGCAAAGATGACAATGTGCTTCTGCCCATCAATATTGATGACCCGAGAGTAGCAGTTAGGCTCACAGGAGTGATTGATGAAGCGTGCAGCATTTCCATGCATGGTGGCATCTACTACTTCTGAGTCATCAATTCGGAACATGTAGCAACCAATGCCCTTTTCAGGAAGGATAACGAAAAGCTTATTTCATTGATTTGCTTTGGTGCTGGAGATGAAACCCAAAGCTTCACATATGCTAGGCAAGTGCTCTGCCACTGAGTTTACATCCCTAGCCATGAACTTGTAATCTTATTCTAGCTCAGGTTGAAGTGTATTTCCCAGCCTTCTCCTGATGCTACCTATAGCCACTGATGAACAGTTTCCTCTAGTAAATGTTCAGATTTCTCCTATCTTTTGATATGCTTCCAAGAAGAGCTCCTAGGTTAGACTCTAGACTAGAGGTTTCTTAAGGTCTCTGCAGGAAAGAAAAACCTACCCACTAAGACAATCTTCAAAGAATATCTTTGTGTACTAATCCTGAGTGGATTCTGAACTTTAGCAGTGGCCCACCCAAGTTTCAGATACAAAATATTTTTTTAAAAAAGTTTTTCTGGGTTTGACCCCTAGAATAAAACAAACACCCCTCCCCCCAAATCCCCAGAGTTTTGAATTGATAGCATATATTTGTTTCGGGACCCATGGATATCCTTTCTAAAACAAAACCAAAGAACTGGGAGAGTAAATGTGGGAGACTCACCTTGCTGTCATAGTACTTTTCACGCTTGTCGGTCTGGATGGAACGGATGACATTGCCAGCATACTCAATCACCATCTCACCTGCATCAATGTTCCTCTTACAGAAAAGCCCTCGACCATGAATGGGAGACCTAGGACATAAAGGTGGAAAAGACATCAGGTACAGATTTTCAAGACTGTGTCAATTCATAAAGAAAATAATGAATTCTCCAGGTCTGTTAGTTCCCAGAACAGACAGACACTTGAGAGAAAAGTGTGGATCCACTTGATTTGTGCTGACAAATGGTCAGAGTAAGATGTATCTCCCTTCCTCTCCTTCCTTCTTTTCTCCCAGTGCTCTAGAGTGAACCAAGGGCCTCGTGCATGTTAGGCAAGTGCTCTACCAATGATCTACACTCTCAGCCTTAGAATGAACAGTATTCTACTGTGCACTGTGTTAAATTACTATTTAACATGAGGGGTTGCAGCACCCTAGTATTTCAGGTTCAACTAATACCTATAAAAACTTCATGGAAGGCCGGGGATTTAGCTCAGTGATTCTGCTGCCTGCCTTGCAAGCGCAAGGTCCCGAGTTCAATCCCGGGTACCAAAAAAACCCCCAAAAACAAAAAAACCTCATGGACTCAATGAGGGAGGTCACTCCAACATATGGTCCACTCTATTTTGGTAAAGTTTGTTAAGTTTTCTGCAATTCTTTCTAGAATTGTAGCCATACCTGTAGACACCAACCGCCTCCTTAGAAGTCTTTTTTAAGTGCCGGAAACGCATGGGCATTGGCAGATCCATGCTAGTTGCCCTCCTAAGAGAGAAGGCATGTAATTAATGAATTCTCCTCAAGAAATACTGTTTTGAGTCTTGAATTGAAGGTTCCTAGAGAATAGGACTTGTTGTCCAATGTCAAGCACAGCCAAGTGCCTTATAAATTGAGGACAGAAATAAAAATTAAAAAAAAAAAGAGGACCATTTGAAATATAGACAGTACTTTCTGATTGTACTGATTATGGTGCTATAGCCAAAGCTGACACATAGACTATGGTTAGAGACAATAGCTACCTTACAGTTATTCTCATTTCTTCTCTCTACCTTATTTTCCTCTTTACCAGTCAGCTACTGCTACTTCAATGCAAACACTATTTCAGTTGTCTCAGATGTTATCCAGGAAGCTATATTCCATGCAAAACTACATATAGTTTCTTTCTTTTTCTTTTTGAGACAAAGTCTTGCTATGTAGTTCTGGCTAGTCTTGAACTCACTATGTAGCCCCGGCTGGCCTCAAACTCATGGCGATCCTCCTCTTTCGGCCTCCCTAGAGCCGAGATTACAGGCGTGTGCCACCATGACCGGCTAAAACTACATCATTTCCTGAAGTGCTGGAGACAAGGAAAAGAAAAGTACTCCTAATGACCCTCCCCTCTCAGGACTCACCGAGCTGACTTCAGCTGAACCTCTTCCTCTTCCTCATCATTGGGGTTATATTCTGGAGGCTGTCGATGTTTAGAAGCCAGAAAGTTAAACATGTCAAACGCTGACTTCCTGGAGCCAAAAGATGGAAACATATTTAGAAAAATGCTTTAATAAAGCAGTATGTAAGACAATAGCATTAATACAGTAAATCTCTAGAGTATGTGAGCAAAGAATTGTGGCTTTAGATAATAAAATTGGGACCCCCAAACTGCTCACAGAAAAGAATAAAACTTGCCTCAGATGGACTTCAGCCCTGGCTGAGCCATGGGGGTTCAAGGGGGGTTCATTGGCCTCCTCAGGTTTGTGGAAACGGAATTTGTAATTCCGACAGTGCTTGGCACCAGAGAGCTGCTCAATCAGGAACACAACTGCATCATGAAGAATCCCCAGCATCCTCAAACCGTTAACACCTGTAGGATAAAAGGCACCTTGGGTGGTAAGCCCTGCAGCCAACAGGAAACTGCATGGTACTAAGGAAATGCTTGTGGCTAAGGAGTAACTCTGGCAGGGGTTGCTCAAAGGTGTACAATATTAACTGTTAGCACAGATCTATCAATATGGAAAATATTCACAATAGATTGCTAAGTGAAGAAAAATCATGCCACCGAGGTAGAGGGTTTCCTATGTGCTGTATGTACAAAGAAATGATACACGAGCTATTTCATTTCATTCTCATAATGACCACCAGAGATCGGAATTACTAGCTTAGTGTGTATGGTGCTGGGGAATGAGCCCAGGCCCTTTGTGCCTGGCAGTCAAGTGCTCTACCAGAGTTACAACTCCCAGTCCATTACTAGCGTCATTTTAAGGTAAGCAAACCTAATTCCATAGAATTTAACATACCCAAGGTCACACAGCTAGTCTGCCATGGCTTGAACCTTGAACTGTGTAATGCCAAATGCACTCCCATTTTTATTGAGAGGAATGGACCACCTGGGTTCTGTAAGCTCTTATGTACACAAATATAAAGCACTGGCAACAATCCCAACACAGAACTCTCTGTGCTCTTTCAGTGACTATAGGGACTAATATTTAACTGTTCCTTTGTTACTCACTGCCTCATACTATTATGAGCATTTTTTATTGATGAGCAAGATATCTCTAACTGTATATCTATCTGTATCTTTTGAGACAGTCTTGTTATGTAGTTCAGGCTGGCCTTGAACTCACTATGTACCCCAGGTTGGCCTCAAATTCATGCCAATCCTCCTGCCTCAGCCTCCTGAAGCTTTTTTTTTTTTTTTTATGGTACCGGGGGATCGAACTCAGGTCCTTGCGCTTGCGAGGCAGGCGGTGGAACCACTGAGCTAAATCCCCAGCCCCCTGAAGCATTTTTTATTTCATGAAAACATTTATGTAAGTCTGTTGGCAGAGATGGTGAAAGATTTTCTACAGCATAATTAACAACTGCCACATTTCTTTCAGACACTAGCAAATAAGTGATGATATCTATACCTTCTATTAAGTAAACAACTTAATTTACAAATCTAGCGTCTGCCCCCCAAAAATGTATACATACTTCAGGGAAAAAAAGTAGTATGTTTTTTCCTTTTTAAGAGCAAGAAAAATTTATTGAGAGAAACATAGCTTTTGTCTAAGAGAGACAGAAGGGGGACCAGAAAATGGGTTATCCCAATAGTATGTTTTTTCAACAAGTGTTACTCTCACATAGGGGACCCTAGAGGATGCTGTCACAGGAAACCTACTACTCTGCCAGCCACAGAGAAGAAAATGAAAATGCATGTGCAGCAATCTCAATGACTAAGGTTACCCAAAACAGCAGTTTGCCATACTAATAAATGTGTGGAAGCTGATGGCCACCACTTTGAGTACCTCTTGTATTTGTAGAGGCCATAGGTAACTTATATCGATCTCATGATGTCTCAATAAATTTAGTATTAAAATATTTATACAAGTTTTTCTTTCTTTTTTTTTGGTACTGGGGATAGAACTCAGAACCTTGCGCTTTCAAGGCAGGCAGAGGCACCAAGCTAAATCCCCGGGCCATAAATTTTTCTTTTCCTGAAGTCTGTATACATTTTTAGGTGAACTCTGTATTTTGGTGTTGTTAATAATACCAAATAATGGTGCCTATTGTGGACAAGTTATAACAAATGAGTATGTCTATGTATTTACCATATTATATTTTCAATCATTAGTTTAGACTCCTACTTTTTGCTGTTGCTGGTGTTGTTATTTTGTTTTTTTGAGACAGGGTCTCACTATGCAGTTAAGGCTGGCCTTGAACTCACTAAGCAGCCCAGGCTGGCATCAAACTCACAACAATCCTCCTGTCTCAGCCTCCCAAGTGCTGGGATTAGAGGCATGCACCACCACATCCAACTTCAACTCCTACTTACTAAAAAAAGAGTTAACTGTAAGCCAGACGCAAGTCCTTCAAAAGTTATTCTAGAAGAAGGAATTACTATTAGAGATGAGGGGACAAGGTAGGGAGGAGGAAGACAGGGCAGTGACGATCCTGACCCTGTGTTGGCCTATGTGTGTGTTTGGATATTAGTTCTTAACACTAAAGTTTTAAAAGTTAAAACAATTTTTTTCTTGCAGTACCAGGGATTGAACCCAGGGATTTTGCACTGAGCTACATCCCCAGTCCTTTTTTGAGACAGGGTCTGCTAAGTCACTAATTTGCCCAGGTGGAGCTCAAATTTACAATTCTACTGCCTCAACTTCCCAGAGTGCTGGGATTCCAAGGTGTGGACCACAAAAGATTTAGAAATAGAAAAAAGCTTAGATAACAAGGACAGAAAGAAAATGTTTTTTGGCAGCTGTACAGTGTGTTTGTATTTTAAGCTTAAAAAGTCAAAAAGCCCAAGTGCAGTGGTACATGTCTATAATCCTAGCACTCTGGGAGGCTGAGGCAGGAGGACTGTAAATTCAAGCTCAGTTTGGGAAATTTAGTAACTTAGTGAGACTCTGTCTCAAAATTAAAAAATAAAAAAAGGGCTGGGGATGTAGCTCAGAGTGAAGGCCCTGGGTTCAAAGCCCTAGGAGCCTTCTGTACAGAGTCAAAAAGTAAAATAAAACAAAATAATAAAAACATTGTAAAGCAGAATAGTTATACCAAGCTGGAGAGATGGTAGGAAAAAAGTGATAATTAAACTGAGGTTAATTTATTATAGAAGAAATTTTTTCATTTACATTTTTGATGCTAGGGACTAAAGCCAAGGTACATCCTAAGCATGTGCTCTGGCACCAAGTTATACCCCCAGTCCAGTAAAAATATATATATATTTTTGGTACCGGGGATCGAACTTAGGTCCTTAGCTTGCGAGGCAGGCAGTGGAACCAGTAAAAATATTTAAAAAATACATTTAGTACAGACTAACTGTACAGAGGGCTGGGGATTTAGCTCAGCGGTTCCACTGCCTGCCTCGCAAGTGCAACATCCCGAGTTCGATCCCCAGTACCAAAAAAAAAAAAATTGCAGACTAACTGTACAGAATTTTTTTTTTTTAAATTACGGGGATCAAACTTGGGACCTTGCACTTTTGAGGCAGGTGGTGGAACCACTGAGCTAAATCCCCAACCCAACTGTACAGAATTTATAAAGTCTCCAATAATATACTGGGCCTTCATGTTTACTCACTGCTACTCACAAACTGACCCAACTCCCAGTTCATTCATGCTAAGTGACCCATACACCTCCATCACTGTTTATCTTTAAGTCAAGTGTTTATTATAGCTTTTCTATATTTAGGTATACAAATATTTCCCACTGTTACAACTGCTTACAGTATGCATGTAGCAGAGGAACGTACTGCACAGGTTTGTAGCTTAGGAGCTAGGGCTGTAAGAGGTATCCATTTGTTTCAACTAAAATGCCCCTCCTGCCAGGTGTGGTGGTATGTGCCTGTAACCCCAGGACTTCAGAGGTTGAGGCAGGAGGATCGCCATGAGTTTGAGGCTAGGCCAGGTTACTGAATTAGGTCAAGGCCAGCTTAAACTACAAAGCGAGACCCTGTGTCAAAGAAAAAAAAGAAAGTAGTAAAATGCCCCTCCTGTTCATTTGGACATTGCCAAGACCGAAGGCAATTCTGGAACTGTCGCAGCTATTCACTATCGGCCTGAAAGTGAAGCTCTGACATGGACAGCAAAGTGTAAAAGAAAGAATCTCGGTCTCTGATGACATTGTAAACTCAATCAGCCCTGACACTTTTCCTACCTCTGGACTTTGTTATGTAAGATGACAAAATATCCTACTGTTTCAATCACATAAGCAGTTTCCTTGAGCTTTTTTTTTTTTCTTTTGTACCAGGGATCGAACTTGGGTCCTTGAGCTTGCGCGGCAGGAGACGAAACCACTGAGCTAAATCCCCAGCCTCACATAAGCAGGTTTCTGTAGGCACAGGGAAGAATGGTCAAAAAAGTTACAGAAAGAGGCAACTCTACGCAGGACCTTGAAGGATTAGAAGTTTGTCCAGCAAACAAGGGAATTTGGAGAGCAGAAAAGATAGAGGGAAGCAGGCCATTTTTGGTGAAGGAAACTGGGTATGATACACTAATGTGAAAGCACGTGAAATACAAGGAACGACAATTACTTGGAGGCAGAAGTTAAAAGCTCAGCTTTTGAGCCAGGGATTTAGCTCAGTGGTTCTGGCACCTGCCTTGCAAGTGCAAGGTCCCGAGTTCAAATCCAATACCAAAAAAAAGCTCAGCTTTCTTAGCTCTGAGCCCAGAGATTCTGATTTACATCTACAGACCATACTTTTAAGACACACTGATGGATCTGAAGAGAAAACATGGTACGGCAGCCACAGAACAAAGTATTGTGAAGAGTGAAGAGGTGAGACCTGAGGCTGGACAGATAAGTCAGGATGAAATGGACTTCGTCATGTAAGGATCCATACACCTAGGAGACCAGGGCCCAGCAATTATATCCTGAGCACTAGGCATATCGCAGGTATTCAATACCTGTTTACTGGTAACAAATATTTAAGGATTACAACTGGTATTCATTCAGGCATTAGTAAAAGGCTTGTAAGACAACTTTGGTGATATTTAGGAAATGCTATACGGAGGAGGAATGATGGATTCAGGTACTAGTTATAAGGCTTTTTAACATAACACAGGCTACACCTGAGGAAGGGAAAATCGAGAAGAAAGGGATGTGATTCATTCTTCTGGAGTGGAATCAATAAGAAATGAGTGATGAGAGAGAACGAGGATGTCAAGATTGACTGGAGTTGTTTTGCCTGAGCTCTGAGGCATGGAAGGACAGCAGTTGGGGCTGACGCAGCATGTACAATGTGAGAACAAGCCTAGTGGGCAGAGTGGGGAAACTGGTTAGAAGAAGCTGAGAATCTTTATTTTTTCTTAACCTATTTGCCATCTGTTCTTTTAAAATGAAACTGGGGGCTGGGGATTTAGCCCAGTGGTTCTGCTGCCTGCCTCGCAAGCGCAAGGTCCCAAGTTCAATCCCTGGTACCAAAAAAAAAAGAAAAACGAAACTGGGCTGGGGATTTAGCTCAGTGGTTTCGCCGCCTGCTGCACAAGTGCAAGGACCCGAGTTTGATCTCTGGCACCAAAAAAAAATCAAATACATACTTACAGAAATAAAGTGAAACAGAACAGAGAAGTAAAGTAAGACATCTGTCTTAGTTATGCAGGTCCCATTTCTCAGAGGCAAACACATACAATTAAAAGTATCTGGAGCTGGGGATATAGCTCAGTGGTGCTTCGGCTGCCTGGCAAATGCAAGGTCCTGAGTTCGATCCCCGGTACCAAAAAAAAAAAGAAAAAGAAAACAAAAAGTATCTGCAGGGGTTCATGATTATACTAGAAATCATAGTATTATAAATTGCCTTTCCAGGTTCCAGCACCCGCCTTGCAAGCGCAAGGTCCTGAGTTCAATCCCCGGTACCAAAAAAAAAAAATTGCCTTCCCAATTAGTTTTTTTTTTTTGTACCGGGCATTGAACTCAGGACCTTGCGCTTGTGAGGCAGGTGACAGAACCACTGAGCTAAATCCCCAGCGGTGTGTTCCAATTAGTTTTTTAGACCTTTTTCTAAATTCCTTTCTTGAGGAATATTTGGGTTGCTCCCAGTGGTTTTTTTGCTACTACATGTGATGAACATCCTTGTACATTTTAAAGATTTGGTTGAGATTACCTATAGGATGATTTCTTAAATATGTAACTGTTGAGTGTTACAACATGAAGTTTTTGAAAATTTTGATAGTTTTGCTTAATTACCCTCCCAAATAGTTATACTAGTGACTCATAAACACACCATTAATGTAGGTGAGGGCCCACTCCTTCATCTTTATATTACTCCAGAGTCTCAATCTTTGTTAGTCAAGGTACAAATAACCAATTAAGTTTTAATATGTTTTTTTTTTTTCAGGGTGGAGGTGCTAGGGTTTGAATCCACAGTCTTGCATAACACTGAGCTACACACCAGCCCAGGAAGAAATGTGAAAGCACTATGTTATGTGAAAGAAGGCCATCATAAATGTATAATTCCAATAACATGAAATGCCCAGAACAGATCAATCATTAGAGAAAGAAAGTAGATTTGTGGTTGCCAGGGCTGGTATTGGGGAATGACAATAGTACTGAGTATGTGGTTTCTTTCTTTCTTTCTTTTTTTGAGATAAGGTCTTGAACTCATTATGTAACAGAGGCTGATGATCTGCCTGCCTCAGCCTCCAATATGCTGGGATTACAGACATGTGCCACCACACCTGGCCTAACTGTATGCTTTAAATGAGGGAACTGCATGGTATATAAATTATATCTCAAAGCAAAAAAAAATCTTTTTTTAAAAGAAAGTTCAGTTATTTATAGAATCAATGCTACTGTTGAGACTGATGAGTTGCCAGAATATTCTGAGTCAGGAGTAAAATAACAGCTTCTGTCATTACCTGCAAATGAAAGCTGCTTTAGGCGGGCATTTGATCGAGCTTCCTGGACTTTATCTGTCAATGACTTCCAGGCATCTGTGAGGAAAGAAAAGAAAATCATAGGCTGGGGAATATGCCAACATTTCTTAATTCCCTGGTGCAAGGCATTGTGCTCAGAATCCATCCAGTGTGAACACACACACTCTTAGTACAGTGCTTTGTTTTGTTTATACTTTTAATCAGACCAATGCATAAGAAAGCAGCCACGAAGGTACACTACCCAGTGCTTCTTTCCATTAGAGATCAGTGAGGTCAGATTCATACCTTCTGTTTTTTTTTTTGGGGGGGTACTGGGGATTGAACTCAGGGCTTTCTGCTTGCGAGGCAGGAGCCGGAACCACTGAGCTAAATCCCCGGCCCAGATTCATACCTTCTGAATCCCCAAAGCATTCTCATCCCTTGATGGGAGGGATGTGAAATAATCAATACCTGAATGTTTGGTATTAATCCTATTTCCTATACTCCTATTGGCAAGTGTACTACTACCAGAGACTTAAACCAGGACTGTGGGGAGATCAGAATCTCTTAGTTGCTTAAATTAAGGGCCGGGACTAGAAAATCTTTATAATTCCCTCCACTTCTAACCTAAGACTCTATGGTCACTTACTATCTGCTAGACATTTCTACTTGAATTTTTAAAAATTATTTTGACATAGGGTCCCGCTATGTAGTTCAGGCTGGTCTTGAACTCACTATGTAGCCCAGGCTGGCCTCAAACTCACGTTGATCCTCTTGCCTCAGCCCCCCAAGTGCTGGGATTAGAGGTGTGTGCCACCACACCAGGCTTCTACTTGGGTATTTTTTACTGCCATTCCACCTCACTATTTCTTATAGTGAACTCATATTTTCAAACTAGTTGTTTTTTCTTCTCCTTACATTATTTTCTTCCTAGTCATTTAGGCCCAAAGCTTCAGTCTTTTTGGGTTTTTTCTTGAGACAGGGTTTTGCTGTGTTGCCCAGGCTGGTCTTGAACTTTTGGGCTCATGCAATCTTTATGCCTCCTGAGTAGTCGGGACTACAGGCATGCACCACCACACCCAACTCAGAGTTATGTGTAACTCTTTCCTCCTACTCCTCATATCTAAGCAGTCACCAAGTGTCTCCCTCCCTCCCTCTTTCCCTTCCTTCTTTTTTGGTACGGGGATCAAACTCGGGACCTTGTGCTTGCAAGGCAGGTGGTGGAACCACTGAGCTAAATCCCTGGTCCTGTTCACTTATTTTTTTGAGTCAAGGTCTCACTGTGTTGCCCGGGGAATTAAAATTTGTGATTCTTCTTGTGACATCACAGAGTGCTGGGATAACTCACAGGAGTGCACTACCATGCCTGACACTGTGGGTGCACAAGGAAGCAGCAGGAGACAAGGCTGGAGAGAGAAGCGGAGCTCTCATGTGCTCTGTTATGGGATGTGCCTTTTTTTTTTTTTTTTAAGAAGCAGAAGTTTAATTTGGCATGGTATGTCCAATCTTAAACACATAACCTATATCATTTTTCACATAAATTATGGGTATTTCTCCAAAAGACCTATTTCTCCAGGACAAGGAAAATGTGTAATGCCTTCAAGGATCCTCCATAACATCTGTCACAAAACTGCACACCTCAATGGTACCAATACACGTATGAACCGAGGTAGCTGAAACAGGGCCTGTATTGGAGGATCAACCTAATTTACTCCACTCACCTTCAATACTTTCTGCACAGATCTGAAAGCCATCATCACTTGAAATTTCAAAAACGAGTCCTTTCTTGGGCTTTTTCTCAGCAATGCTTTCCTTCCGCTTTTGTTCTTGTTGGAGCCAAAGCATCAGTGGAGAACTGAAATTGCTTTCTTCTTCTTCTACTATTTTAGGTTCTATGAGGGAGAAAATAGGAACCAAAGTAGTTGCAACAACAATGCTTACTGAATGTCAACAATATGCAGAGTATGGTACAAGCCTTATAGCATGCCATAGTTAATATTATACCTCCCATTCACAGATAACAAAACTCAGGCTCAAAGAGCTGGCTCTTGGTTACAGCCAGGAAATACTTAAACTGGCATGTGTGTGTAGAGATATGTATATCGATTTTCTTATAAGAAGTTGTGCTGACTCTTTGGTAGTTTCTGGTATGACAATCTGTAGGGTTTTTCCTTAATTTATTTTATTATTTTTTTTTCCAGTACTGGGAATCAAACTCAGAACTTTGGACTTGCCAGGCAGGTGCGGTGCTGCTGATCAACATCCCCAGCCCTTCTGTAATAATCAATAGACTTAAAGCAAAATAAAATGGTTACTATGTGTAAAACACTTGCTGTGTCTCAGATACTCTTTCAAGAATTTCACACAGATTAAATGATACAAACCTCACTACAACCCAGTGAGATAAGTGTTACTATAGTCTCCATTGTATTTCCTTTTTTGGAGGGGGTGGGAGAGATACCAGGGATTGCGCTATCGAGGCAGGCCGCGGAACCACTGAGCTAAATTCCCGGGCCTGATCTCCAGCCCTTTTAAGACAAGGTCTTGCTCAGTGGCCTGAGCTAGCCTCAATTATGAGATCCTCCAGAATCAGTTTCCTGAGTAGCTGGGATTACAGGCATGTATCACCACACCTGGTATAGAGAGCTCTCTAATCTTGAAGTGACCAGTTGTTTCCTGACCAAATTCATTAAGACAGATGGAGGGCCAGAGATTTAGCTCAGTGGTGCCGCTGCCTGCCTTGCAAGCACAAGGTCGTGAGTTCGATCATCAATACCAAAACCCCCCAAAAAACAGATGGAACATGCTCTGAGATGTATCTGGTATTGTAACTAAAATCTGGCTATCAAATACAAATAGTTCTTGGTCTCCCTCTTTCTCTTTTTTTTTTGTGGTACCAGGGATCGAGGACCTTGAGCTAGGCAGGTGTGGTGCCACTGAGCTAAATCCCTGGCCCAGTTCTTGGTCTCCTTTAGTAACAACTTAAGAATGAATCAGGCTGTCACTAGCTATTTATATCCTACTGTTGTTAGAACTGGTAGAGCAGAAGAGTATTGTAGGCACTACTCTGTGTCCCCTAGCTGACAGGTGATCACACATTATGGAGTGGAAGAGGCCCAGAAGACAGGTGCCGAGTTTCAATCTACAACTTTGGCCAATCACTTAACTTCTACAAAGCTTAAGGATTTTTTTTTTTGAACCTAGGAAGTTAGGAGATAAAGTAGGTGATTTTAATAGTCCTACCTTTAGGATTCTCTCATTCTAACCCATTACCCATCCACATACCTGTACTTTCCTGCTCATTTGCTGGATTTTGTGTTGCCTGAGTCTCTGGAAGAACAGCCACTTGTCTAAATGAAAAGAAAATGAAATATGAGATGCAACATCTGCTGGTCCTCAATTCAAAGATAAAAACTGTCCATAATTTATCTGCAATACACTTGTGCCAGTTCTACAATACACCTAAAAGAAAATGAACTATGGGGTATTTTCCTGCTGAATGAATGCTGCTACCACATAGTGAATGATACATAAAATAAAACTATCATTTTTACAAGATTCCTTCCCAAATATTGTAACAAGTATCTACTTTTGAAGTTGTAGACTACACCCTTGATATTCTCATAGCTTAGAAAAAAATGAACGGTCAGAAGTAGTTCTGTAGTTACTTAAATAAGTTACCTGGCTTAACTAAAAAGTAAGCTGCATGAGTCTGTAAACCATCATTAATTTTCACTTTTCAAGATTAAATTGATGAAAAAAATTAAACTAATCCTGGAACAATCCAAATGTATGTCAACATAAATATTAAGCTAATTCATTGTAGATCTACAATAGTATTGGAGGCAGACACTAAAAAAGTAAAATGCTGCTGGGGATTTAGCTCAGTGCTTCCAGCACCTGCCTTGAAAGCGCAAGGACTAGAGTTCGATCCCCAGTACCAAAAAAAAAAGGAGACCACATCTAGAGGTACTTGCACAGAAAGATGTATTCAAAACAATGTAAGAGGGCTGGGGATTTAGGTCAGTGGCGCCGCCACCTGCTTCGCAAGCACAAGGTCCTGAGTTCGATCTCCAGTACTGCAAAAAAAGAAAAAAAAAAAAAAGAAAAAAAAGATTGGTTTTTGGGCTGGGGATTTAGTTCAGTGGTTCTGCCACCTTCCTCACAAGCGCAAAGTCTGGAGTTCGATCCCCGGTACCAAAAAAAAAAGAATTGAAAACCAAAAAAATGGTACATACAGTATTATTCCTTTTATGTAAAAGGTGTATACAT
>NW_004624784.1:13766633-13894507 GCF_000247695.1 Heterocephalus glaber | reverse complement strand
CACACACACACACCATGTATATCTGGATATGCATATAAATGCCCGTATGCATAAAGCCAAATTATTAGCAAGTTATTTCTCAGGAATGAACTGAGAAGGAGTGGGCAGGACAAATGGAACCCATTATTTAAATAATGCTAGGTCACTTTTTAAAATGAGTTTGTATTAATTCCATAAAAAACTCCTCAACAACAGAACAAAAATCAAGGCAAATCAGGATGAACTATTTGTTAAGTAAGGTGAACAGAGACGAGGGCTTAATTGTAGAGAACTAATTTTTCAGCTCACCCTGTGGGCTGCCCACACTCCTTCTGTGGAGACTGTTCCACACCAGCTGTCTCCTGCTGCTCAGCCTCCACTCCTGGAGTCCTGGAACATAATCATTTGTATCTTTTCAAGAAACTACCAGCAAATATATACTGAAGTCAATGTGGAGGTCAGTCTGAAGAAATGACTATTGGCATCTAATAAAATTTGTGAGCCTGCAATAGTAACCTATGGTCAAAAAGGTGAGAATAATGATGACCTGAAGAGGTACTGACCAGAGAGGGCCTAAGGAGCCTTCTGGGGCACTAGAAGTGTTCTGTCTTGATTGGAGTGTTGGCAACTTGGATGCATACATACATTTACTTGCACGTTTTATATGTTATACCTCATTGATAAAGTTTTTAAAAAGGACCCTGGAGCTTGTACAACAAGGGCCTTTAACCCACCAAAGAATAATCATTCCCTAGTATCCTAAACTAGAGGGAAAAAAGGTGGGGAGGAAATAGCACTGAATAAATATAATTATTCAGAGCAAAGAATAATTATATAGTTCTATTCAAGTCAGAATGGCCACTGATGGAGCTAAATTTTGCTCTATGAGAAACCAAACCAAACCAAACCAAAGTCAAAATTCTAAGTAATACAACTAAGTTCCTAAAGCCCCTCCCCAAAGTATGTTTCATCAGCTCCTTATCTAGAGCACAAAAATCCCACAGACCCAGCAGAGCTAGTATTTGGATCACTCACCCTGTGACTGAGGGTAGGGATTTTGTGTTGGCTTCCTGGTCTGGAATGTGTGCTTCAGAACTGGTCCGTAAATGGGAAACTTTGTGCTTCTTGCCATTTCCTTTGTCTAGAGGCAGCTGAATCCGTTTGATTTTTGGTTTGGGCTTAGTGGGACCTGGCACAGAGGAGTTTGCTGACTGTTGTCCAGGGGATGGAGAGCCTCCAGGAGAAGCTGAGCTGGCTTGTATGGCTGAGGGCAAAGGCTTGTTCTGCTCTAGCCCCACACTATTAGGAGCATCTACTGGCTGGGTAAAGTCCGATGCCTGGGTCCCAGAAGCAGAATCGAGATCATGCTGGGAGGAGAGGATCCCGGTTTTGCTGGCAAGCAGCTGTTTCACATGCTGCAACTGGTAGTGTTCTTCTGCTTCCCCAGAAGGGGATGCAGCTGTCATGCCAGCAGCCTGAGGGGAGGGCAATACGCAGACACTGGATGCAGCTGGCACTGCAGCAGTTGAGGGTGTCTGAGACGTCCCTAGTTGTGAGAACATTCCTGAATTTGGTGGTAAAGCCACAGGCTGGTCCTGAATGCCCAGGCTGTGCTGGCTAGCTTTAATTAGAAGATTGCTTATTGAGCCAATATCTGGGGTACCAAGCAACCTTGGGTTAGTTAAGGTGACATGTCCTGGAACTGCCGCACTACTTGTAGGGGCTGTGGTAGTTTGCATGGATACGACATTCAAGACGGAGGAACTAGATGCCAAGCCAGACACAGGCCCTGATGTGGGGTGGCCAGTATCCTGGCTTACTGTCGTGCCCACCGCTGTGGCAGTATTTCCTCCCACACTCTGGGGTGGTAACAGAGGTGCCTGTTCAAAATACATGATGCCAGATTTAGATCTTTTGATGATGTTGGGAACAGTTCGGTGAGATGAAGTATTAAGTGACCCCAAATCTAACAGACTAGGATGATTTGAAAGTTGGGAGGGTGTGAAGTTAATCAATGTCATATTAGAAACTACATCGGAAGGGGCAATGTTCGAAGGGGTACTAGAGGGTGCAAGTTTTTTATTCTTTCGAGAGTGTAGACGAGATATGGGTCTTTTCTTAAGTCCAGAGGATGGGGTGGCTACTGTGGTGCTGAGGTCTGTCCTTGGGCTCGCTTCTGAAACCAGAAGTTGGGGATCTGGAGGAGGCTGAACCCCAATAAGTAGACCGGAAGGAGGACTACTGATGCTGGGTGGGAAACTACTTTGAGTAGCTGTGGGGAAGGAGTGTAAGTGCTGGTGATGAGGCATGGAGAGCAGTCCTTTGCTAGCAGGAGGGAACAGTGACTGAGAAGTTGGCAAGCTTGGATTAAGTCCTGTGGTGAGGGTGAGGCCGCTTCCCATGGGCCCCAAGACTGAAGGATTTGTCTCCATCACACTGGGTGCAGAACTAACAGGAGAGGTCAATTGAATTTTTTGGGTCACTCCATTTGGAAGAGTTTGGAGAACATAAAGTGGCTGCATGTTCTGGTTAACAACAATGAGTTTCTCAGTGGCTGGTTTCAGGTGGGGTGGAGTAGTCTGGACAGCTGCATTAGAAATCTGAGATGGGCCAGGACTATCAGTAGAATTGGGCACATACTTCTGGTTCTGGATGGGAATAGTAGGGGACACAGGTACCTGAAGGCCAGGGGTGCTACTGTTTCGAGTTAAGTCCTGACTGTTGCCATGCCCTTGCTCTACTGAACCACAAGGAGGGCTGGAGATGTGGTCTGTATCCATGTGTCCTTGGATAAAGTGATCAGGAGTCATGTGGCCTTCGGGAGTAGAATCTACTCCTGGACTCAGCAAAGCTGGGTCACCTTCAGTGGAGGCTACAGATTTTTCTGTGATGGTTACTCGCTTCTCTGCTGAGTCTGAGATTACAGCCAGTCTGCTAGCATTCTGGCTAGGGACAGTGGGACTTCGGGTGGTCAGGACAGAGAGATCAGATGGCAGCTCTAGAGGCAACTCAAATTGCTCCTCTGCTGAGATAGAGGAAGAGACACTACTGTCCACAGGTTCTGTTGTCGGCAGCTGCTGAGAAAATACTTCGAAAAGACCTATGTCTTTTTCGCGATTACTGTCAAGACCCAAACCTTCACCGAGATTTAGAAGTTCTGAGGAAGATGACTCTGGGCTCTCACCCAATGCCTGCATGGATGGCGTATTCTTTAGTACAAAGTCCATAATGTCTGATGGCAGGATGTTTCCACAGTCATCACTGTTGTTATTGTCTGAGTCAGACTTTAGGAGCTCAGTATTATAGGTATCCAGTAAATTTTTGTCCGAGGGGGTACTTGTGTGGACTCTGCGGCTTGATTCCAATGAGCTGAGCTGAGCTTCTAACGAATCCTGTCCCTGTGTTTTAACTCTGCTCACTGAATGGCAGTTATCCATTTTTGGCTCATTTTTGTGGCTAACAGAACTCTTAATAACATGTTCTTTTTCTCCAGCATCCTCAGGTCGATCAATCTTTAAGTTTTCTGTTCCATTTTCTTTACCATTTCTTTTTGGAATCTGGCTGCTTTTCCTTGTTGTGGCTGTGACACTGGTATCACTCTCTGTTCCATCATCAACACCATCCAACTGTGAAATTTTTGGAAGATCACATTGTTCTTCCTCCCGAAATAAATTATGAGATGCTAGCCGTTCCTCTCCACCTGAAGAAATTACTGTTCTAGTGAAGTTGTAATAGTACAAGTCGTCTTCATCTGAAGTGCTCAAGTCATCAGCCCCATCCACCTGTCCTTCAGCTGATCTCTTGCCTCGCTTCTTTCCTGTGGAGCTGCTGTAAAATGGAATGTCTTCTTCACCATAGGATCTGACTCCATAGAGTGGGGTGAGCCCAAAGAACATGTTAGAACGTGCACGAGCACTGCGACGGGGATATCTCCTCTTAAAAGAGCCATCCTCCTGAGGTTTAGGGCCATCTGGAAGCATTAGGTTTCTGTCCTGAACTGGAAGATTCTGATAGTTGTTACTTTGAGAATCCTGGGATAAGGTACTGTTGGGGCTTGGTTGAGCCAATGGACCATCTCCTGGACTTTCAGAAGCTGAAACTGGTTCTGCTGGAGATGCTGACTCTATTTGCAAAGGAGAGGCGGGACCACTTTCTTTCAGGGCATTTTTGGATTGACTCTCACTTTCCATTTTTAGAGGTGTCAGTGTCACTTTGACTGTGCGTTTCCGGGATGCCTGTGATTCTTTGGCAGATCCTTCTACTTGCATAGATGGAGCTTTGGGGACTCCTGAAACAGAAAGGACTTTATCCCCAATTTTATCAGAAGAAACATTATTACATGGTCGTTGTCCCATAAATTCAGGAGTCAAAACCTCATCAACAAATTCTGGCTTTAGGTTTCCTTCCTCACCAGTTGTCACCTGACCAGGTTCCAAAAAAGACTTACTGGAATGCTTTTCTTTGAAAGTTTCTTTAGAATATTTTTTCCCTTTTTGTCTTCTGTCTCTAGAACTAGATCCCACGTGTTCATTGATAATGGATGATCTGTTGGTCACTCCAGAAAGCTTCAAGGTTTTGATTTCAGTATCTTCATCAGAAGAGGGGTTTGCTGATTGGGTAGAATCTATGTGTTGCTCTCGGTCATTCCTTTGGCCTCTCAAATGGAGTGGGAAAGAGAGGGCTTCTTTAGAAGAAAATGGCACTGAAGAGGGTTCAGCAAAAGTGCTAATTTTATTAGCATTTAATTCTCCAGAAGTTGTATTATGAATCTGTGGGGTCAGTTTAGGAATTCCAGGGTAAGCCATATTATGTGCAGATCCATCTGAACTCTTGGAACTCAGCATTTTGGTCTTCTCTCCCTTTAAAGAAGAGCTCTTAGAGGCCAAGTCTGAAGCACTACAATGTTTCATTTCTGAAGATGAAGATCCATCCAAGTGACTTGTTTTAGAGCCTATGGTCACCACTGTCCTTTGCAAACTTGAAGAGGTGGGAGTGTTGTGCCCTAGATTAGCACTTGAATTCAGTGTCCCTAAACCATGATCAACTGCTTTGGCACTTGACTCAGGATCTGTAACAGTCCCAATGGCAGAGACTGAGGAAACACTATTCCGGGAGTAAGCATTCCCAGTTCTCATTGGAGACATAATCCGGAGCTTAGAACGCTGGGGTGACAAGGAAGAAGTACTGTGACGCCTGGAGCCAATGCTTCGCAGTCCAGAAGAGAGTAAAGGATCACCCACAGTGACTATTTCATGAGTGGTTGGGGTAGGATTTCCTGAACAAAAGAGAAAAAATAAGCAAGTCTATTACAGACATAAAAAAATGTCTGGAAGTCACTGGTTTCAATTGGCTATCTCTATTTATAGGTAACTAAAAATCTGCAGATAAAAAGTTACCAACCTAAGGTTGCCTGAATTATCAATTAATCTTTGGGTTGACCTTCTAGGGTCAAGTAGATCAATAAAGTCCTTTACCTGCAGAAGGTAATGGCCGACAGCCAGGGGATCTCTGTGTAGGAGAGTAACTGGGTGTTCGAATCCTAGGGACCTTTGAGATGACATGATAGTAACAGGAGCTAGAGGTTTGCGAATGAAGAGGTCGGTCTGGTGATGGAGGACTTAAAATTTCAGCTGTACTCTGACTTTCTTTAGATGAACTTTCTGTGGTAGGAAATAACTCAATTAAAATAGCAAAGAAATGAACCAATAAAAACCCAGCTATTAGGTAACGTCAAAAACTAGAAACATAGGAGACCTCACAAATAAATGACTTTTTTTTTTTTGGTACCAGGGATTGAACTCGGGACCTTGCACTTGCGAGGCAGGCGGCAGAACCACTGAGCTAAATCCCAGGCCCTGTAAATGACTTTTTTCATGCTGCTAATCTCAGTACATAATCCCAAAACTCAAAATCAAGTCCAATCTTGATTAAAGACCTGTAAATGATGATGGACTATGGGCGATGGTTCGATTTTCATCGTGTTCAACAGTGCTGTTGATGTCTGGCTCTACAACTGGAGGACGGCACTCTACTATCTTGCATGTATACACACAGCGCTTTCGAGCATCTGTGGTACTCCAATACACACGGGAACACCTGGCAAACAGATTGGGAGACATCATAAATAAGAGGACAGAAGGAGAAACTATCTTTTTTTGGTACCAGGAATAGAACTCAGGACTTTGTGCTTGTGAGGCAGGCAGTGGAACCACTGAGCTAAATCCCCGGCCCCAGAAACTATCTTTTGCCAAACCTCTCCTTATCCTTGGTTCCCTAGTTTTTTTGAATGAAAGAATTTAGCTTTATTTCATGAGTTTTCAGTATAGAGTCCCCTAGTTAGGATGTTCCAAGTTTTTATTTTGGTACCGGAGATCGAACTCGGGACCTTGCACTTTCAAGGCAGGCGGTGGAACCACTGAGCTAAATCCCCAGCCCCCAAGTTTTTTGAAGTCCTTGCTGTTTCCTAGCCTCTCTGAAAATAATAAGATTTTTTAGGTTTTTAAAATTTTTGTTTTATTTTGTATTGTAAACTGAAACCCCAAACAGTAAAATACACTAAAATCCGGAAGAGAAAATCACTAACTACATTCTAGGATCAAGCCAGCCCACCTGAACTGTCTGAGGCAAAGGACCACCCAAAAGAAGAAAGCTACTTCTGTGAAATTCTGGAAGATCTGAGGCTGCAATACTGCTCTGGGTGTAGACTAATAAGAGTCACTAATGACCCCTGACCCACCACAGCATAAATAGGCACCTGTATTTGGGCTCCTGCTTTTAATTAGATATGTAATATGATTAATCTTGCTAGGGCTACAGCTCTCAGACTCTTGGTAGTTTATCTTATATCCCTCTTTGCCAGGCCTTCCTATCCACAGGAAGCATGGAATAAAATTCCTTAGAAAAGTTCTCCCAAATGATAACACAGTAAAATAATGTCTCTAATTGCTAGATCTGTCATAGTCCATCTTTTAAGAGACTAGGAATTATTCTGACCTGCTCCTTCTTATATTTGGCTTCTGCCTCAACCTAAAAGTGAAGTTTATTATCTAGTCAAGGCTTCAGATGATGATTCCCCAGCACAACTTTCCCCCAACCCCCCAAAAGAAAGAAAACTGGGGGCAGGATATGACGTGCTTTTTGATCCATAAAAACATCTTAACTTCTGCATCTGGATGAATGGAATTAGAGGAATCTAAGGAGACTGACCCTGTAAAAATAATTCTGAAATTTGCTTCTATACCTAGATTTACCTGATGAGATTCTTTAGCCCCAATCTAGAAGGTGATGAACCAGAGAACTAGCAAAAGTCATTTTCAGTAGCAGTGAAAGTAGTTAACAAACACACCTCTACATTTAATGACCTGCATATTATTTTAAGAGTGCTTGAGTCGTGGAGGCTGTCGTCTTTTCTTTACGGTACTACTTACTGATATCCGATGGGAAAGAGCTTATCTTCACAGTCAGAGAGATCATTCAGAATTCCCAAGCAGTCAATTGTCATGGAGCCTGACCAAAAGAAGAAAAATGGCTTAGAGGAGATAACCAGGGAATCATTTTATAACAAGTACTACAAAGTGCCCAAATAATAATACAGCCTTCCCCAGTAGCCAAGACCTAGGTCATACCAATCATCATGTGGATATTTTCTGGTTCCAAGCCATTTAGGAACTTCCTTCTCAAGCTGATGCCTTCAAAATCCACAAACACTCTTCTAAAAACTTCAAATCCATTCTCAGGAACCACCTTAAATAAAAAACCATGGTTGATGTTAACCCTTTATACATTATACTCATGGTGTTGACTCAGGGAAAGCACATAACATCCCTAAAATCACCCTCCTGTTTCTAAGCAGTACTTCTTTATTTCTCACATGAGGAAGCAAGTCTACAAATACATAGTAAAAGAAGGCAAAATTGAATGTACCACCTTGTTTTCAGTATTTTCCACCTGAGAATTTTCTTAAAGAATTCACGAAAAGCAACCATATAACCCATGAAAAGATCTGCTGGAAAATTAAATGCATATTGCTAAATGCAGAAGCCAGTCTGAAAAGGCTATATACTATGATTCCAACTATAAGAAACTTTGGAAATGGCAAGACCATGGAGATACAAATTATATAAATGATATAAATCAGTAGTTGCCCAGTAGCTGAGGGAGAAAAATGGACAACAGGCAAAATCTAGTATTTTTAGAGCAATGAAAATACTCATACTACAATGGTGAATACATGTTTTTATTTGTTTTTTATGGTACTGGGAATTGAACCAGGGCCTTCACCAGTGGGCTACAACCCTAGTCCTTTTTTGTGTATATTTTTATTTTTAAATTTTTTTTATTTTTTGGTACCAGGGATTGAACTTGGGTCCTTGCGCTTTGCAGCAGACAGCGAAACAACTGAGCTAAATCCCCAGCCCTATATTTTTATTTTGGAATAGAGCTCATGAAGTTATCCAGGCTGGGCTTGAACTTTTATTTATTTATTTTTTGGTACCGGGGATCGAACTCGGGACCTTGCGCTTGCAAGGCAGGCGCCGGAACCACTGAGCTAAATCCTCAGCCCTGGGCTTGAACTTTTAATCTTCCTGCCTCAGCTTGGGTGTGCCACCAAGCCTGACCAAATACATAATATTGTATATTTGTCCAAACCCCACAGTGTACACCAAGCGTGCATCCTAATGTCAACTACCAACTCTGGATGATAATGATGTATCAGTGTAGGTTCATCAATAGTAGCAAATATATGTTACTCTACTTAGGGTACTCTAATGGGGGTGGCTGGATGTATGTAGAGGCAAGGGATGTATGGAAAATCTATACTTTCTATTCAATTTTGCTGTGAACCTAAAATTGCTCTTAAAAAAGAAAACGCTCCTGAAAACAAAAAAGCAACTAAAGCTCTCACCTCGCCTTTGATCAAATCCCGATGTCGTTGGCAATATACTTTCTTATCATCTAGAAAGACACAGTTCTTGGCACGGGAACACATGAAATGATAATTGCTGGTGCAGGATGTGAGACAGCAACCCACGGTGGCTCCTGGCTTCTGGCAAAATTCACATCTCTAAAACCCCAAAAGAATAGACCTCTAATTCAGATTTTCAGATGTTTTAAAACATTTCCCATCTCTGCTACAGAATCACTCTAGGATTTCTATAATTCATTTTATGTACTGGTTACCTGCAGAATTACAAGAAATTATAAGAACTGCAGAGCTCTCTCATCTTCTCTTTCCTATTACCCATAGGGCACTATAACTATCAAACTTAAATATTATAATTGGCTCTAGAACTTGGAGCGAAACAATTTTTTTCTAGGATGCAGGATTAATTTACAAGACATGAAATTTTTTTTTGGTACTGGGGATCTAACTTAGGACCTTGTGCTTGGGAGGCAAGCGCAACGCCACTGAGCTAAATCCCTGGCCCTATGAGACATGAAATTTTGAAGATCAATGCTAAGAACATCATCTTCCAAGAAAATTATCTCCCAAAATGACTCAGTTCTACAAAGACTTTCCTTGTCAAAAACTAATGGTTCTTTACCTTTTTTTGGCATGTGTGGTTTTGTTTATTGGTTGATTTTTCTTAGACAATTCTTTATTTTTCCCCCCCTCTCCTTCAAAGTACAGCTTCTAAATTTTTACTCCATCAATGCCTTTTCTGATTGCTCTATTTATCAGTTTCTTCTTCTTTTTTCTTTTATATTTGAGACAGAATCCTGCTAAGTTGCTCTGAACTCCTGCCTCAGCCTTCTGAGTAGCTGGGATTACCTGTGTGTCCCATGCCTGACCCACATTCCCTTCTCCATGTATATATTTATATGAATTTACTCCATGGAACCTCAGAATGTTAATTCAACTGGGGCTGTATGATGATTTAATCTAAGTCCTTTAATAAATTGACAATTTTCTCACATATGTGAATCATCTCCCAAATTAGATTTTATATATATATATATATATATACACACACACACACACACACACACACACACACTTTTTTTTTTTTTGGTACCAGGGATTGAACTCAGAACGTTGCGCCTGCACAGTGCCACTGAGCTAAATCCCTGGCCCAATAATATATTTTTAAAATTTCTTTTATATCCCTCTTCTAAGGGTCAGAATAGCAATCTGCCTATAACCCTGTACCAATACTTGGTGGCTTACTACTCTGAAACCATTGTGAAAAACCCCAGTAAGGCAGCATTTCTCTACAGAAAGAACATCTACAAACTGAGACATAACTACAAACTCAGAAAGAATCTTTCATAAAATTTACCCACTGAGTTCTTACCAGCTGCTTGCCCCTGATCACAGCCATATGCACATTCTTTAATGATCCATCATCATCTTCAAACACTTCTGCTGACCACAAAGCACAATTTACATGTGTCCACTCATTTTGGCCAATGTATAATAAACGGCCAGCATCCTATGAAACAAAGAGATTTTTTTCTTAAAGAGTATAACACCAAAGGCAGTTTTCCTTGGTATTTGCTTTACCTTAGTCAAGATAACTTCAATAAAGCCACTGTAATTCTTCAATTTAGACTATTTAGACTACAATGCTTTTTCAATTTTTCTGTTTCTATTTCCAATAGGTTAACCTACAGCAAATGATCTTTTAAATCAACTAATTCAGGTAAAAAAAAATTCGTAAGTGCCAGAACTGACAAACGTTCATTAAATAAATGGTGCCCAGTCATTAAGTGTTAACAAAAAGGACAGTTTATGTGAGGTGTCTATTAAGTAGGACTTGATGTCCCTAAATACTTACATTAGCACTGTCATCACCATACATCAAACATAATGCACACTGTCTATTATCTTCTATGCCTGGGGGTGGGTTCAGCTCTGGACTGTCTTCTCGACTCCTATCGGTACCTGGGAAACCAAAAGATAATCCAGTTAAAACTGGGAATTACTATGTCTGAGTTCCAGGAAAAAAGAAAACAATTCCACTTTTTATAAAATAAATACTTTCAAGGGCCGAGGATTTAGCTCAGTGGTTTTGTTGTCTGCTGCACAAGCAAAAGGACCCGAGTTCAATCTCTGGTACCAAAAAAATCAAAAAAAAAAAAATCTAACTTTTGGGCCAGGGATTTAGCTCAGTGGTTCCGCCGCTTGCCTCACAAGCGCAAGGACCCGAGTTTGATCCCTGGTACCAAAAACAAACAAACAAACAAACAAACAAACAAATAAATAAATAAATACTTTTAAAAAGTCTTCAAAGTTATGCTATCTCACCATGCATGTTACAATACTCAGAATATTTATACCAAAGCCTTGTTAGTATTCCAGGTGAAACAAAAATACCAA
Organism: Heterocephalus glaber; assembly: GCF_000247695.1. The sequence goes on along the minus strand of NW_004624784.1, from coordinate 13,883,208 downwards.
TTTTCATTACTTTTAAGCATGACCTGAAAATTCCTTTCTGACATCCAAGTACAGTGATACCTTGGTTGTTGAACTCAATTCATTCCAAATTTGTTTAAACACTGAAAAGTTCGAGAACTGAACATATTTTTCCCATAAGAAATAACGAAAACCAAATAATTGGTTCTGATGCCCAAAAATTACTTATAAATTCATTTTTCTAGGACTTTAACAAATTTTGCGATGCTTTCTTTCTTTAACTCTATAGTGGTTCTCACAATTTTCCTCTTACTTTACTCCTGGTATCACTAACTTTCATTGGAGCCATGGTTACAATATTTTACGCAAATAAAGCAAAACAAAACAAAAAAAACCCCTGTACAATGATGAACACACTAACACAAGCACTATATATTGTTTGGGCGAGAGCAGGACTTAGACAAAGTGTCACCCCTTTGTGTCTGTGGCAAGATGCAAAGAGTGATTCACTCTCAGCTCATACAGATTTTTTCTAGTCAGATTTTCAGTTGACTATTGAGCAAAGTTACAAATACTGAGTAGATTCTTTTGAGCTTGGAGCCGTTCAACAACCCAGGTATCACTCACTGTATATTAAATTTAGATTCACAAAGCACATCATTTGCATCTAGAGAGAAATGGACAATAACTCTTCATTTGGTGCCTTACTCAAAATTGGTGGTGTAGGAGGATGCAGAGGAGTTGGTGAGTCTGGTTCTCCAGGCCCTTTGGGTTTGGGAGCTGGAATGATTTTCTTCATTAAAGGAGGCTGCTCAGTGTGGCTGTTTTCCTCTCGCTCCTGCCACTGAGCATAATTATGGTCAAGTGAAGGTGGAAGCACTGCGTTTGGTAACATCCCACTGCTGAAAATAATCGATTCAACAAGTATTTATTGAACTCCTACAATATACCTAAAACTGTACAAAGTAATAAAATTCTTGATATCACCAGGTCTTGGACCCATGTACCAGCCATTCACAGAATGTAAAAACAAGTCATGGAGTTTGAAAATTGCCTAAGTACACAGTACACAGGACTTTAACATTTAAAAAATTATACTTCTGGGCCGGGGATTTAGCTCAGTGGTTCCACCACCTGCCCAGCAAGTGCAAGGACCTGAGTTTGATCCCCAGTACCAAAAAATAAAAATAAAAAATTATGCTTCCAATATAAAACTCTAAGCTAAACTTTCAAAAACAAATGATAACCTTATCTTACCAAAAATCAAAAGAATTTACTGAGATAAAAATTAAATGTGAAATATAAGAGAATCAAGAGAGCACTATTTGAACTAAGTAAAAACCCTATTAGAACAGGGCCAACTACACAGCTATATCACACATGTATTGTCCATAGGCCACAAGTTAAGTAAAGTTCCCTTCAATATAACAAATATTTACATAAGTAAAGGACAAGAAGGAATAAGCACAAACATGATATGTGGACTCCAAACCAACACCAACAAGGCATTTCAATCAATTCATTTTTTAATAAGCTACAAACATGAAATGTGGACTCCAAACCAAGACTAGCAAGGCACTTCAATTGATTCATTTTTTTAATATTAAAATCTAGAAGCTTCAATCTAGAAATCTGAGAATTCTCAGATTTCTAGCTGATGAGGAGGAAAAAAAAAGCCATTTACTTACTTGTTTGATACTTTATTTGGCTCCCAAAACCTGGACTTTTTGACACTGAACCACGGAAAAACTCGTTCCATTTGCTAAAAGAAAATCAAACAATGTAAATGTGAACATTCATTTGGGAATCACATAAAAACCAGTATCTTGCCAGGGATTCAGCTCAGTGGTTCTGCCGCTTGCCTTGCAAGCACAAGGACCCGAGTTCAATCCCTGGTACCAAGAAAAAAAAAAAACAAAAAAAACCAGTATCTTTACAACAGATTCTGTTAATAGAAGGATAAGTTCAGGCTATTGAGGCAAATATCCATCCAGTCAGGCAACTTTACCAGAATCAGAGAAACAAATTAACCCAAAAAACGTCAAAATAAAGAGTAAGTCCACTGTATCCATGGAGCAATTACTCACAGTTAAGCATTAAAAACAGGAAATACTAATATGATTCACCCGAATAAAGAAGGACTTGACCATGCTGTTTGCTTTTTTAATCTCTGGCTGTCCTCCATCTGAATTGATTGCTGCTTGAATGATCTTCACTATATCATCACTGAACTCCAACTGTATATAAAAATAAAACATTAATTATCCATAAACAGTATGCTCTTAAAACCACTTCCTTTTCCCTTTTTAACCATCCAGCACAGAGACCCAACAGAAAACTCAGATCCTGTTTAAAACACTGCAACTTCTCTTTGGCTGAGGCTTTAGGATTCAAGTCCTAAATAACTTGTGGCATGAAGATATGTCAGGCTTACAAGGAAAGAATGCAAACAAATTAGCTCTATCAAGGGCAGGGGATTTAGCTCAGTGGTTCCGCTGCCTGCCTTGCAAGCACAAGGACCCGAGTTCGATCTCCGGTACCAAAAAGAAAAATGTTTATCATGATAAGTTGCTCAAACAAGTTCACAATTTTTCATTTAGACTAAGATGAACAAAACAAATGAATTGCACATAGAGACCATGAAATAATAAATGACCATTTGCTATACATTTTTAAAAGCATAAGAGTAAAAGATTTCTAACTATAAATGAAAACCCTACAAAGGAAAATAGATCTAAGCTCAAAAGGGCAGAAACAATTACCTTCAGATTACCAGTTTTCCTAAAACTAGTTTTTGGGTTTTTTTTTTGGTACCAAGGATCGAATTCGGGACCTTGCGCTTGAGAGGCAGGAGGCAGAACCTCTGAGCTAAATCCCCGGCCTTAAAACTAGTTCTTTATGTTTTCTCTTAATATAAAAATAATTTTCAGATGAAATCCAGATAAATATATCATTTAAAGACATACTCTAGTATAACCCTTCTTTGGAAACATGGAACTGAAATGACCTCCATATTTTTAGATATCTAAAGCTGTATGCCATTTCTAAAAGCAATACGAATCATTTTTAATTTACTTGTATACTTAGCCCCATTCCCCAAAGATCCAAGGAAGCTAAATTGGTACTTGAAACTGTGGTCTCTTGTTGTAGAGACGTACCACAGATACATAGTTCCCTTGGTCCATTTTCCTCTTGACTCCTTCCAGATCCAAAGGCTGTTGATCATCCTGCTTGCTGACCTCAGTAAGAACTGGTGGATCAGGTCCTTCTGGGGAGCTTCGGGAAGGTATACTCTCCTCTGTCTCAGGATTTAAGTCCGGAGGCTTGGCAGCCTATTGCCAGTAGAGATGGATGGGTGGATGAATGGACAGATGGAGATAGATGAACGGACAGATAATTTTATCTAATACTTAGAATGAGGTATCCATGCAAATTCTATTGAAATTAATAAAAATGGTACTGAATAATTCATATAAAACACAAGAACATGAAAATAATCAGACTAGGGCTGGGGATTTAGCTCAGTGTTTCTGGTACCTGCCTCGCAAGCGCAAGGACCCGAGTTCGATCCCCGGTACCAAAAATAAAGAAAATAATCAGACTTCTCAAATAGAAAAAACAAGTCTTTATTAGTTTAGCTAACTTCAAAGTTTTGCTTGATTATTTCCAAATCTAGTATGAAAAAGTCAAAACTGTTCAATTCTTTTTAAGCACAACATACACAGTAGCTAATTTTTCTACTCAAAAAAGGGAGCTTTAGGACCAAGGATCTAACTCAGTGGTGCCACCACCTGCTTTGCAAGGTCCCGAGTTCGATCCCCGGTACCAAAAAAAAAAAAAAAGGAGCTTTATAAAAAAGATAACTTTAACTCAAATGAGTTCTATGTTATCTAGGTGGTTCTTCCAATATTATGCCCTGTGTTTCAAATGACTACTTTATAGATGTATAGTTCACAACTTACGTGGATAAAAAGCAGTAGTTATTATCAAGTTGACTGCTATAACTACTTCCAAGTTGTTTCTGCTTCTAGGCTTTCTAATACTCTCTATTTCAGTCAGAATAAATTTTTTTTTCTAAAAAGCTACTCTGATCAGGTTACTCTTGTGGGTAAAAGTTCTTCATTATCTCCCCATCACCATTCGAGGATAAAGCCCAGATTTCTTATTATGGCAGTGAGGCTTTTGAAGATGTGGTTTCTTCCTATTTCTTACTCCAAAGAAGGTCTTGCTCTAGGTTCTAAAATCTTTTAATATTGTTAAGCTCAAAACAAGTAACTCTGAAACTAAAGAAGAATTAAACATGCTGGGCATGAAGAACAATTAAACATGCTGGGCATGGTGGTGGACACCGAAATTCCCAGAACTCGAGAGGCTAAGACAGGAGGATTGCCAGAAGTTCAAGGCCAGCCTGGGCTACATAGTGAGTTCAAGCCCAGCCTGAATTACACAGTGAGACGCTGTCTCAAAAAAAGAAAATGAAACAAACCCCTCATCCCATTACTAGGTAAAAACCACCAAAGAACAAGATCTGGGGAAACAAAGTGAACCTTTGGCTTACCTGCCGGTAGCGTAACAAATGGCTGGTGGTCCGAGAATTCAACAAAGCTGTCAGAACTTGCTTCAGAGAACTCTGTAGCTCTTTTTCAAGGGCTAGTCGCCACTCTGCAGGGTGCCGCTCAGTACAGTTGATACAAGTATAGGCCACACTTTCTGGCAGATTAGACAGAATCTCATACATCTCATCTAGGAAAACAAAAACTTACGATGATGTCCTCTGAAGAGAGGGAAAGAGGGAGAAGAGTCACTCTACTGTACATTAGGAAATGCACTAAGACGCTAATACCCTGTAGGATATCACACAGACTAATTTTTAAAAGGGACATAATTAACACTAACTCAGAATTTGGTTATTAGGGAACAAACTGGATGAGGCATACACAAAAGACAGCAAATAAATAAAGGGATGTGGTCAAGAGAAATGAACAAAACAACATAATGCTGCTTATTCTACAGACTGAAAATAAACTTAAAAAGACTTCAAGTAACACTTATAAAATTTTAAGTTTATAGTAATCTGGAAGCTGTAAGTGCGGCAGTACTCAGAAAGAAACTGTAATAAAAAGACTCCAACCTTCTGTACCTGAAAGATTCTCACATTTGGAATGGACCCATCGATCGCACTTCCCACACTGCATCATCTTACTCTCATAGTCATCATCATCGTAACACTTATCACATAGAGGGCAGAAGTTTCCTGAAAGCAAAGCAAAGTTTACAGCAGTGCTTTGACTCACACACCAATGCTTCTAAGGCCAACTTAATTTAAAATCTGTAGTCTTATAGACTCACTTATAAACACTAGCACAGATCTATGAATGTTCATAAGCTCCTAGAAAACTCATAAGAAAGCTTCAAACATGCCACTAGTTCTCTTCTTTATAGACCTTTTTCTAAAAATTATTAGGTAGATTTTTAAAACTAATATAATAGAAAAAGAATGGAAAAGACAATCTCTTAAACATTTGAAAGAAATGGTTAAATTTTTAAAAAGAAAGTGGCATTGTGTGAGTTAATTCAAAATTTTTTCTTTATTCTTAGTTTTTTTGCATTAGAGCTTAGAGCAGATCTTTTTAAACCAATTTTATGCATAGCATTCATAAATTTGCTTTATCACGTATCCCCTACTATTTCTCTCAGTACTATGGGGGAGAACCCAGTGGCACTCTAACACTGAGATAGATCTCCAGCTTTTTTGGGGCGGGGGGGTGGTGGTGTCACACTAAGCTGCCCAGGTAGGACTCAAACTTACAATCCTGCCTCAGCCTCTCAAGTGCTAGGCTTCCTCTATTATTTCTGACCCCCCATTACTTAATAGACCTCATTAAATTGATCTGATTATTCTACTTAAAATAACTTTAACACTGACTCTGCATAATATTCTAAGTAATTGTGGGTTTAATCTGTTAGAACTTTTTTCCTAGCATAATTATTAAGATATCTAGAATATATAAAGAACCGAAAAAAACCAGACCCCCCAAATTCAAAGACCCAATTCAAAAATGGGCATCTGGAATGAACAGACATTTCTCAGACAAAGAAATAAAAGCAGCAAATAAATATATGAAAAAATGTTCAACATCACTGGTCATTCGAGAGATGCAGATAAAAACAATACTGAGATTCCACCTCACCCCAGAAAGAATGGCTGCTATCAAGAAATCAACCAATAACAAATGCTGGTGGGGGTGTGGGGAGAAAGGAACCTTCCTCTATTGTTGGTAGGAGTGCAGACTGGTGCAACCACTGTGGAAATCAGTGCGGTGATACCTCGAAGAACTAGGACTAGAGGTCCCATTTGACCCAGCTGTTCCTCTGCTGAGTATCTTCCCCAAAGAATTAAAAGAATCATGCCACCGTGATATATGTGCACCCATGTTTATAGTGGCAGAGTTTGTAATAGCTAAAGCTTGGAAACAGCCCAAGTGCCCATCTACTAGAAACTGGATAAAGAAGATGCGTGGTTTTTTAATAAAATGGAGTACTACTCAGCCATAAAGAACGAGAAACTAGAGATATTTATAGCTAAGTGGATGCATATTGAGGCCATACTCTTAAGTGAAATAAATAGGACACATATGTGTAAATACCGAATAGTTTCTCTAGTGAGAAACTGAAAGTGTAAATAAGGATTAAAATGATTAAAACGAGTAATTGATAATTTGAAATAGGAAGAAAAGGTCCAAAGGGGTAGGGGAAGTGGGAGGGGAAGGGGAAAGGAAAGAAGGGAAGGAAAAATTATGAGAAAAGGAAAAAATAAAAACAAAGTCTTTGTAAATAGGGAAGGGTGGAGGGGGTGAAGGGAGCACAGGGAATGGGGAAAAAATAAGAACCAAGATACATCATATACAGGTACAAGCACCCAATGATAAATGTAAACATATTGTATACCTAAAATGTACCAATAAAAGAATTTCAGCAAAAAAAAAAAAATTATTAAGATAAAATGTACTGGGCAGTACCTAAAGCCATTTCTTTTTTTTTTCTTTTTTTGGTACAGGGCATCAAACTCAGGACCTTGAGCTTACAAGGGAGGCGCGGTGCCACTGAGTTAAATCCCTGGGCCCTAAAGCCATTTCTGATGCAATCAAATATATATGTACCACACTCTGACTCTGCCAGCTCACAGCATTTGTTTGCAGTCAGCTGTAACAAAAATCTCCCCATATTCTTCCCACATAAACTAACAAAACATTCCCAGCTGCTAAGTTGTCTACACACAGAACAGATCAGTAATAGAAAAGTGGTAACATCTAAATGACATCCTTCTACTTCATTCCACTGGAGTAGACAGTTTACCTCCAAAGCAGCAAACATGAACAAAACTAAATTTTATGGTTACCTTTAGCAAAGAGTTTGGCACAGTCATGGCACAGGGAAAAGTCATGAGACCACTGTGCATCCCACCCTTTGCCTGGAGTTGTAGATCCACAGCTCTTGCAGCGCACACACTTGGTACAGATCTGGAAAAGAAGGAATTCAATAGGGATTTCTTAATTTCTTCCCTTATTTAAAAAGATCTCAACCACAATTCATTTCCACATTTGACTTCTTTACTGAGACAACTTTTCCTAACAATAAGGCAAAAACATTTGTTATACTGACATCTTCAAACAAAGGTACTCCCATTATTATACGTTATGAGAACCTGACCAACCCATGATGATTCATTTCAAAGCAGCATGATATGTGTACTCACCCAAACTTTCTTTTTCTTTGTGGGTTTGGTGGGGTAGTTTGGTCCCAGGCACTCGGGGTGATAGCTGTTTCGGCACTTATTACACTCCAGCAGCTGCTGTAGAAAAATATGTTGGCAAAAATGGCTGTCACATCACTTTCACTAAGCAACTATTACTTAGCATCCCTTTTCATATTTATCTTCAAGTAAGTACAGCACATTATTAGAACAGTTTAAATTTCCTCATACCTTCCTTGCTCACAACTAAATTACAGAGATTCAAATATTTCCTGCTAAAGGCAGTAAGTGCTAAGTGGTCTTATGAGATAAATTTTACATATTTCTTTTTGGTACTGGGGATTGAACTCAGGTCCTTGTGCTTGTGCAGCAGGTGGCAAAACCACTGAGCTAAATCCCTGGCCCAAATGAAACTTTGCTTTTTTTCCCCCGCCCTGGGGATCGAACCCGGGACCTTGAACTTTCGAGATAGGCGCCAGAACCACTGAGCTAAATCCCCAGCCCTAAATTTTACATATTTTTGGAATCTTTTCCAATGTCATGTTCCCAATAGTCTCAAAATTAAAGAGAAGTTAGGCAACTGATTATATCCAATGAGTCAAAACAGAGAAAAGAATCCAGCAGAGAAAAGAACACTAAATCAGAAGGAAGAAATAAAGAGTATACTCTAACAGTTCTATTACTAAATCCTATACCTTTGTAGCCTGATGCTGCCTTCCACAAACATGACAAAACTTGCAGCGACGACAACACCAATTTTCCAGCTGGTCCTCCAGAGGGCGCTCACTCTCCTCTAAACAAAATTTATGGAAGGGCTCACAACACACTTGGCAGTACACAAACTACAGAAAGAAGATAGAAACATAGAAGTGTGTTCAATTACATGTGGAAAGAAATATCAACCATATAACATACTTTGAGTTTTAGATTGCATTGGCATATACAGACTGAGCATCCATAACCTGAAAATCTGAAATCCAAAATTGCTACAAGTGGAAAATTCCACACGGGAGCTTCAACTTTAATATACAGACTTTGTTTCATGCATAAATTTAAAATACCTCATAAAATTGCCTTTAAGTTATGTGTAAGGTATATATGAAACAAATGAATTTCATGTTTAGATTTGGGTCATATCCCTAAGATATCTCATTATGTACCTGCAAATATTCCAAAATTTAAAAAAATGTCCAAAACATTTCTGGTCTCAAATATTTTAGATAAGAAACACTCAAGCTATATTTAATTCAATATACTGAATTAGGGCTGGGGATTTAGCTCAGTGGTTCCACCACCAGCCTCGCAAGCATAAGACCCGAGTTCGATCCCCAGTACCAAAAAAACCCACAAAAAACAATCAATATACTGAATTAGGCATAAATTGGATAATACAGGATATTCAGGGGAAACAGTAGTAATAATAATTATAAAGTAAAATATTACTGTAAGATTTAATAGAATGTGCTAAGAACCATGAGAATATAAACAAAGAATATGGGAATGTAAACCAGTTGGGTAGGGGAGAAGAGGAAGGGTTCTAAAGGTCCAATTGTAAGCTGCTTTTATCCTTTTCATTTGTAATTTAAAAAATAAGTCATTTTCATATAAGATTTTCAAAAGTACTGAGGATAACCCAGAACGTCTATTCCCCAAAATAAACTGAGACAATTGGTCAAATCTAAATAAGGTCTACAGACAACAGTAATTCTCAAATGTTAATTTCCTGGTTTTGGTCATTACACTGTGGTTAGATAATGGAGTATTCTTGACTTTAGGAAATATATACTATAACAGCTAGAAGCAAAGGGGCATATGTCTACTACTTGCTTTCAAAGTTTTAGAAAAAGAATGTCGGTATTTAACATGTATGGGTACATATTTCTTATTCTGCAAAATATATACAAAGAAATAAAGAAAATATAAAATATTAACACCTGGAGAACCTGAGAGAAGGGTACATGGGAATTCTTTGTACTTTTATGGTTTTTCTATAAATCTGAAACCATATGAATATGGAAAGTTTTAAAATTTGAATGGAGAATACATCATGCACTGGTCATGTTTTAGGAGGGCAACAGTAGTATACTATTTATTCCCTAACTCAGTTTCTAGGAATCCTAGAGACTGTAGTGCACAACATATATGATTTACATTGGAACAATTACATCCTGAAAAAATATCATTTAATCACAGTTGAAGAACTATGCAACAAAATATTGTTAAATTATTCTTGTGAGCAGTGTACATGTGAATACAAAGCATTAGATCATGGAGGAAAAGAGAAGAGATAAAGAAGACCCTTGGCACTTGTAGATGGGATATTCCTAGTCTTGGTGATATCTGAAATAACTCCTTCACTTATACAAGTCTTGTTTGTTCATAACAGCAATAAGGAAAATATCTGCTTAATGAATGAGTATCAGGCAACATTTAGGGGTGGGAATGGAGTGTTGAAGCCAAAGCCTTGTACACGCTAACAATTCAGTTTTGCAATGCATAATTTAAAACAGCAGTGGGCAGAACTGAATCTCTTATCTAGTATATGAGTGGCCCTGGTTGCTCAAAATCCAGATTTTGACTAGGCCTTTGATTGTCTTTTGACCACTGAGTTCATATTTTATGTAATAATTAGCTAAGTAAATTTGAGAATCGTATAGGTCTTGGTTACATCCCTTATGAATGACAAAATACTGCTTCCTATTTAAAACTATGCTACTATTTTCGTTCTTTCTCATATTGCAAAAAAACTAAAAAAGCTGAGACATAGAAAATAAAGCTTGCTCATAATCCAACCATGCTCTTAATAGTTTGGTGTTATAAATGCAAGGACCCGAGTTCGAACTCCGGTACCAAAAAACAAAACAAAACAAAAAAAAAACCCCAACTTGGCCGGGGATTTAGCTCAATGGTTCTGGTGCCTGCCTCCCAAGTGCAAGGTCCCAAGTTCAATCCCCAGTAATGAAAAGAAAAAAAAAACAACTAGAATAGTTTGGTGTTAATCCTTCCATATTTCTCCTGTGCATGTGTGTACGTGTGTATATATATATTTGTTTTGTTTTGTTTTTAGACAAGGTCTCACTATGTAGCCCAGGCTGCAAAGTCCCAGCAACCCTCCTCAGCCCCCTGAGTGCTGGGATCCCTGGCATGCATCATCACACCTAGCTTCCTATCTTTCTGTTTTGAGACAGGGTGTTGCTATGTAGTTTATTATGGCTTTGGATTCATTATGCAGCCCAGGCTGACAGTGAACTCCCAGTAATCCTCCTGCCTCTGCCTCCTGAGTGATGGGATTACAGACATTCTATAATTTTCTTTCTTTTTTTTGTTTTTTTGAGATAGGGTCTCCCTATGTAGCCCAGGTTGGCCTTGAACCCATGATGATCCTCCTCCCTCAGCCTCTCAGAGTGCTGGGATTACATGCATGTGCCACCATGCCTAGCTACTGTAATTCTTTAATTCAAGACTCTACTGACAGACTTTTGAGTTGTTTCTAATTTTTTATCAAAAAATGCTGAAATAAACTTTTTCTCACACACATACACATGTGCTTGCCAATTTATCTAATTACTGGATAAAAGATAAACACTTGGAATGCAACTGTTAGAGGGTACTGTACCTGTTTTAATGATTAACACACATATTATCTGTAAACAACACACTCAGAAAGAGTGTAATTAATTTCTATTTTCACCACCAGAAAGTACCCACTTCTACAGGTACTTTCTCATTGTTTCTTTTTAAAATTATAGTGGACCCTTGACTTATGAACTTGATCAGTTCCCAAGGGCTGCTTATAACTAAGGTTGGTTGTAAGTCAATATACCTGAAATTTGGATGTTTACCTGAGTATAAGCTATAGATAACAAGAGGCAGATGAATATTCCATTAACCTAGTTAACCCAAGTTGTTCGTATGTCAGGCTGGTCATAACTTGAGGGTCCCCTGTAATTGCTGAGAACTTTGACAGCCAATATAAACAACAGTCTCTCTTTATAGAACACTTAGAATTTTTCCCATATTTGGACATTCAGCAGAAAAATCAGAACTTTAATAAAGACTGAATTTAAAAGGTGAGACTATTTGCTACTCTAAAAAGTAGTAGATTCCTTCCCAAAATTTTTAAAACATTCAAAAATATCTCACTAGCTGGTTTAAACAAGGAAATAGTACCTGCTCCCAAATGCCAGTAAAAGAGAACACAACAATTTCTTTCATCCACAGCAAAATAATCCACTGTTAACACTTCCTAGGATACAAAAAAGCCTTACCTCCACGTGGCCACTACTGGCACAGAGAAAGCAAACCACCCTGGGTGTTATAGGAACAGAGGTCAAGATTCCTAAGCCTCCCATCTCCCACACATTTTCTGCTTCACAATCCTCCTGTAGGGTGGGGGAGAGAGATTGCGATCACTTATGAAAAGTTTTACAATGACAAAATAAGAATGCAAAGACATAGCAGTGACATCTGAATATCAAGAGTATTTCATTTCAATGAATCCAAAAATAACTGCTGGTTTAAAAAATTTTAATCTCAGGCATAAACTAGCAAAAGGCTCATCTACTGTTTGAATTCTAGCTAAATATACAGCAAAGATATACTGGGACTGAATTTCCTTCATTTTATTAATTCAAGCAACCATAATGGTTTGCTCATTCCTGTGTGAAGTAATTTTCTCATATAATGCTCAGGGCATTACAAGTAGTGCATTTCAATGGCTGTCATCATTTTGTTCACAATCAATGACATTATAGTACGACACTGACTAGAGCGCTCCCAACACCTGAACTCACCTGCTAACTTTAGTTCTTATTTATTCCTCTAGTTGGTGCTGATTTCCTCTTTCCATACCATTAGTAGTAGCACCATTTTCTTTATTTAAAGTGCATGCCAATACATGCCAATAAACTCCATGATGATTAAACATTTTTACCTTAAAGTCCACTCTGATTCTGTGGACTCCATCTGCTGCGATTTTTTGCTTAGAGCTATTGCCATTGGAGAGAGTGCTGAGGATGTTCAAAGTGCCTGCATTCTCTGGCTTACTGACTGGTGGTGGTTTTTCCTATGGAAACAAAAAATGAATATAAAACAAAACTACTGGGCCAGGGATTTAGGTCAGTGGTTCTGCCGCCTGCCTCTCAAGCATAAGGACCCGAGTTCAATCCCCAGTACCAAAAAAAAAAAAAACAACAAAACTACTATATTCCCAGCACTCAGGAGGCGGAGGCAGGAGGATCACTACGAGTTCAAGGTCAGCCTGAAACTATATAGTGATACCCTGTCTCAAAAAAAAATTTTTTTTAATTAAAAAAAAAAAAACCACATCCAGGCCAGGGATTTAGTTCAGTGGTTCCGGCATCTGCCTCACAAGCACAGGTCCCAAACACATCCTATTTACCTTCACAGTTGTAACAGATGATAATGAAAATGCCAAATTTTATTAACAGATCTGGAAAACATGTTTCTAATATAAGTATTCTATAGAAACAGAAAAGTAATCTTCAGAGAATTTGTAAATCCTGTCTCTATAATAAATCGAAATAGTAAGGGGCCGGGGATTTAGCTCAGTGGTTTCACTGCCTGCTGCGCAAGTGCAAGGACTGTAGTTCAATCCCCGGTACCAAAAAAAAAAAAAAATAATAATAATAATAAAAAAAATCAAAGTAGTAGACACATGTATGGGTGATTTTTATAAATATTGTTACAGTCTGCTGAGAAAATTGCAAAAAACAATAAGCAGATTCCTAGGCTATAACATGTAGGGATATAAAGAAGGAGACAGCAAAAAGAGAAAGAGACCAAAAAAGACACAGTTAATTCTAAAGTTAGTTCAAAGAGGGCTGGGGTGTAGCTTGAGGGCAGAATGCTTGCTTAGCAGGTGTGAGGCCCTGGGTTCTATCCCCAGCACTACAAGGAAAATAAATAATAAAGTTAGTTCAAGAAATTCCTTGTTGGTCCAGGGATTGAGCTCAGTGGCACCGCACCTGCCTGGTTCTGAGTTTGATCCCCAGTACCAAAAAAAAGAAAAAAAAGAAATCCCAACCCTTGCCATCTACACAGAAACAGAAAAGCAGTTTCACTTGATCATGCAAATGTCAAGGACAAGGCTTTTACCTACTGAATAGAACCCATCTGTGAGAAGTGGTAGAGAAACAAAGGCCCGCCTTACCTTTTCTTTTGGTTTTTGTTTTACAGGGATACTTGGGCGGGGAGCCACTTTTTTCTGTTTGCTTTGCTCTGGACCTAAAGAATTCAAAACAGATTGTAGTCAGTGCTGGCAATGACTGTGTTACGCTGTACTGGCCTGTGAAAAGAGAAGCTTTAAAAAACCAAACCAAAATAGGCTTCAAATAGGAAATCAAGGCAATATCTGTAACCTTTTTTTTTGGCTTCTATTTCTTTGTTATTATATAACAGTTTAAAAAGAGTTAATTCTCTTGAAGACTTAAAACATTTCAGGTTTCCAAATGCGGTTTCAGACACCAGGGCTTTTCTCCTATCACCTGTGTTCACCCATCCTTTCTGCCTTCTTCACTCACCTGACTCTGGGGGTGGAGGCTGCTTTTTCTTGGGCTCATTCGGTGTGGTTTTGGGAGCTTCTTTTCGTGGTGGTCCTGTGGTAGGTGGCTGAGGGGGGATGACAGGGGCTGGCTGTGAGACCTGCTTGCTGGACTTTCTGGAAGCTGGAGTGGCAACTTGTTTGGATTCAGGCCCGGGGACAGAGGCACTCCCTTCTTCACTCTTCTCTTCCGCTGGCTTTCTTGGAGGAGGCTCGCTACTACTCTTCTTTGGGGCAGGATCCTCTCGTGCTGATGGGGGGGGTTTCTGATTAGAGTCCACCACATTCTTCACCACAGTGCTCTCTTTCTTTTCACTGGTCTTTGACTTTTTCTCTTTCTTTTTCACAGCTAGGGAACAAAATAAGATCATCCATCTATAAGTGAGCAAAACTTTTGTTAAACAGACTTATGGAAATATAACATAATCTTTTTCTCATTTTCCTGCAGCTAAAGCTGGCAACTGCAAGGCTCAAAGAATTAGTGCTGTATTGATCAAATGAAGTAGCAGGTGCGAGGCCCTGGGTTCTATCCCCAGCACTACAAGGAAAATAAATAATAAAGTTAGTTCAAGAAATCCCTTCTTGGGCTGAGGATTGAGCTTACTTTCATTACTCTAGGAAATGGGATGAATTATAATTTTTATATGACATTAAAAATAAATTTACTATGGAAATTTCCAAACATATCCCCAAATACAGGCAAGAGTTGAACTCCCATGTATCTATCATCCACCTTCAATAACCACCATTTGCCCATGAAAAAGCAGTATTTTATGATAAAAAAGACCCTACTACTCTCTTTATACCGAACATATGTAGCTATATGACATTAAAGCAGGAAGTATTTGGGGGAAGACCTTTTCACAACATTACCTTTAGCTTGTTTCTGAAGGTAGGCTTTGGAAGGCATCCACTGTAGATTCTGACATTTTCTCATCCTAGGATGACATGGGACAAACCATAGGATAAATTGCATTTAAAAGGAAAGCAAATGAAACAAGTATTCATTTGTCTGTAAGAATCAGTGAAGTTTATTCTAGTTCATTTTGACAGCTGAAACAAGGACTGTTCATTACTTAGGTTAAATGTGAGCCTTTGAAATCCTTGGATCAATGGGCTGGGGATTTAGCTCAGTGGTTTTGCCGCCTGCTGTGCAAGCGCAAGGACCCAAGTTTGATCCCTGGTACCAAAAAATAAGATAAAAATCCTTCGATCAGCAATTTTACTCGCCTTTAGGATCTAAAAGGAACAAATATTAAAATAAAAAATTTTTTTTCCAGTACCGGACATCGAACTCAGTACCTTGTGCTTGTGCATGGTGTCGCTGAGCTAAATCCCCGGCCCTCGAAATATTTTTGATATGAGACTCAAATTGATATGAGGCTCTCGTAACTCAATATTTGTGATTTTTTTTTGGTACTGGGGATTGAACTCTGGTCTTTGCACTTGCAAGTCATTGTAACTCAATATTGACTAGCATCACACACATAATGATCAGTTAATATTTCTTATACTGGTTCTTTATGAGATTTTATATTCATATTTACACAAAATGGACTGAAATCTCCAAAGTCCTTTGTCCGCCTCTATAATGCTACAGGTATATCTCATGGCTTTAATAGATATTTCACCCCTCAATTTAAATGTAATGAAACTCAAACTTAACTTGAAGTCTAAAATTATACCAAGGGCTGGGGATGTAGCTCAGTGGCACTACACCTGCCTGGCAAGCGCAAGGTCCTGAATTCAATCCCCAATACCGAAAATAAATAAATAATAAAATAAAATAAAACAAAATTGCACTAAATCCATGCCAACCACTGAGTTCAGTGCAATTTTATCCTGCTATCATATATCTTTTTGTAGTACATGAATTAATTCACATCTTACCATTAATGGGCCTGAGATAAGATTCTTGCTTAAGGCCAGACCAGCCAAAGCACAAAACTGCTTGTCTCTAGAAGCTCTTCCTTAAAGTTAATAACGCAGAGTTTCCCACAACTACGGTTTTAGTTGTTGTTGTTGTTTGTTTTTATGGTTCAGGATATTGAACCCTAGGCCTTTACACTGTCCTACATTCCCTGTTCCTCTTCGGTTTTCATTTTGCGACAGTATTTCACTAAGTTGCTAAGTTGGCCAGCCTGGGCTCAAACTTGCAATCCTCCTACTTCTGCCTCAACTATGCTTTATATTAACCACTTTCATGCTATTCATTCATTCAGCAATATCTAGTTTTTTCTGGGCACCTTAGTGAGATGCTGTAAAATTTCTGTTTAAGTGACTCCTGATTAATTTTAAACAAATTATCTGGCCACCTTAGTGAGATGCTCTATAATTTCTGTTTATGTGACTCCTGATTAATTTTAAACAAATTATCTGGCCACCTTAGTGAGATGCTCTATAATTTCTGTTTATGTGACTCCTGATTAATTTTAAACAAATTATTCCAGAAGGCAGAAAGTGCCTTACAAACTGACTATAAAGGGAGGAAGAAAGAGTATTAAAAAATTCTATACCAAAAATTCAAGCCAGGTGTGGTGGTGCATGCCTATAATTGAAGCTACTTGGGGAGGCTGACAGGAGGATTGCAAGTTGGAGCACAACCTGGGCAGTTTAGTGAGACTGTCTCAAAAAGGATTGGAGATGTACTCAGTAGTAAAGTATAAGCATCACCAAAAAACCAAAAGCACACCATCTGGACTCAGGCCTTTTTTCTTTTTTTGGTACTGGAGAACAAACTCAGGACCTTCTGCTTGCAAGGCAGGTGGCGGGACCACTGAGCTAAATCCCCAGCCCTAAAAACACACCATTTGTATGAAAAGAGTCTAAAAAAGGGTAGAGAACATACAGATTTAGGCAAGACATGCCAAAGTTTCCTGCATGCCCTAAAAGTGATTTCAGTTCTGACACATAAATATGCCTAAGTCTATCAAGTCTTTTTTTTTTCGTACCAGGGATCGAACTCGGGACCTTGTGCTTTCAAGGCAGGCACTGGAACCACTGAACTAAATCCCCAGCCTTGTATCAAGTTTTAAGAAGAAATTTTCCAGAGTGTCAATGACTAATATGGTAGTTATTAGTCATATATGGCTATTTAAATTTAAATTAATTAAAATTAAATGAAGTAAAAAATGTAGCTGTAGTTCTTTAGACACACTAACCACATTCCAAGTGCTTAATATCCACATGACTAGTGACTGCCACAGTGAACTGAGCATACGCAGAACACTTATGTTATTTTCATAACGTTCTATTAGAAAACATTGTACCAGAGTATTTATTTAAGCAGAGCCCAAACCTGAGCACCTCACATAGTCCAATTTTGCAGCTAATCTTGCAACTCAAGGAGATTCAATACAATCACCACTTTGTTTCCAAGTGCATCTCTGCATTAGACCAGAGATAAATAAGCAACCTCATGACTGGGAGAGGTCAGCATCTCAGAGTAAGATCCACTCACTTGCAGCACTGCTTCTTTATATTGCGGCCACCAAACTTGGGCTTGTCTAAGCAATTAGTGCAAACACCACAGTCCTCAGGGACCTGGCAGCCGGGACACTGCCCACACCGCCTTGATCGCCGTCCTTTCTTTACTGGTGGTTCCTGAGGTGCCTTGTTTCTGGTGACAGGTTTAATTGGTTTGATGGGTGGAGCAAGAGGTTCAGCATCTTCTGAGCCAGCAATTGATGACTTGTCTGTTAAAGAAATGTCATTAGTTCCAAGGGAGTATCGAACCCATTCTTGGGAGCAGAGAGGGGGAGCCTCAAAATTTCTGTATTATTAGATACATTTAAATCTCATTTTAACTGATAGTCCAAAACTGAAATAAATTATAATAAAAATATTTATATTGAGAACGCCCAAGTTTTAATTATTAAAATGTTTTTAAATCCCTATAACTTGCAGCTTAATGAAAGCAAAATTGCAAATACTAAAAAAGAAAAAAAAGTCTAATCTAAAATGAAGAATATGAACTGAATGCTTCTAAGGATTTTCTAAGCCTCCACATTCATTAAGAGCAACTACCCAAAATTTCAGAACTATATGGCAGTCATGAGAATGTTTCTCACAGACATACACTGCAGGAAGCATAATTGACCAAGGCCCCAGCTGCTTCGCGCTAGAATCCAGTGGTGTGAAAAAGCCACACTTACCACAGTGACAGTGACTCAGTGTGGCAGAGATACTAAGACAGGGTTCTTCCTGGGAGACACAAGACACCTCTGATAGCCAATTTTTATTCAAAGACTTCCTGACAACCTTGCCAAACCATTCTTAGACTGCATGGCAGTCTACAAAGGTTCTGCCCAACTTTCCCGGTCTCTCCTTCATGGGCATAGGACTTGCTTTACAGTCTGACAACTCTCAGCATTCCTTTGTTATCCCCCTTCTTTCTCACCCATTTCTTCTAATAAAAATCTTCATATATTTAATTCCTTCTAGCTATATGTTTTTTTAAAAGACCCAGACTAGGGCCAGGGATTTAGCTCAGTGGTTCTGCCGCCTGCCTCGCAAGCGCAAAGTCCCAAGTTTGAGCCCTGGTACCAAATTAAAAAAAAAAAAAGACCCGGTCTAACTATGAAGAGCCTATTGGGCACCCCAAGAATGACCAGCAAACAAACAAAAAATCTGCTCACACCCCAAGTGTGATCTCCTAGACCTACCATCATTCCCCATGGAAGACAAAATCTTTTCGCGTTCTTCCCATGGTAAGGCACTCAGGGTGGGCATGTCATCAGGAAACACAGCTCGTTTTCGGCCAAGGGCAACAGCAGCTCTTCTGCAGACATGTTTAATCCGAGGTCCTCGAACAGAGGTCTCTGATGAATCACTTTCTTGACCCTAAATTCAAAGCAGGCCAAAAACAATGACAACCATATATATTGTAAATATAACTAAATGACATATATACTTGATCAATTTACTATGATCTAGCATCAAAACATACAAGTCTAGTTCTTCTCAGCTGAGAAAATATATCAATATACAGAATCCAACTACTTCCATATTCTTAAATTAGCAACAAAAAAGCCTCTCCTCAAAAAACAGATCAAGGGGGCCGGGGATTTAGCTCAGTGGTTCTGGCACCTGCCTCACAAGCGCAAGGTCCCAAGTTCAATCCCCGGTACCAAAACCAAAAAAAACAACAACAAAAAAAACAGATCAAGGGCCAAAGATGTAGCTCAGCGGCACAGCACCTGCCTGGCAACCACAAGGTTGTGAGTTCAATTCCCAGAACAAAAAACAAACAAACAAACAGAAATCAACTAAGCTTCTATTTCCAATTAGACTTCTTTACAATTCTCAAAATTCAAGCTGCCAGTCTGTACAGTATTACTAAAACAGTATAATGTCAGCAAGGCTATTTTAACCAGTCTCTTTCTCGTATTTCCTTGATGAACACAGACAAAGGGAGGAAATAGCTTATAAATGGATGCAAAAAAAACCATGGCTCCAAACAGAAGTATCTCACATTTTAAAGAGCCACTGTCCCTATCATGAGGAGGCTAACCAAAAACATCCAACACAGTGTCTGAAATAAGTCCCTTACATTGCTGCTAAAACTGTCAACTGGGCAAAATTAATATAAATATGACCCTAGGTTGAATAACAAAACAAAACAACAAAACATTAAGCTGTGGCAATCTTAACCTAATTCGGCATGATAGTATGATCTACTATGTGATAATTTTTTTTTTTGAGACAGGGTCTCACTATGCAGTTCAGAGTGGCCTTGAACTTACTATGTAGCCCAGCCTGGTCTCAAACTCAGGGCAATCCTCCTGCCTCAGCGCCCCAAATGCTGGGATCACAGGTGTGTGCCACCACACTAGGCTGTAATAACTATTAAAAAAAAAACTTTAAGATCAAGTTTTCTCTGGGAAGGTCATGCCTCGTTCATTTTTTTTAAAAAAACTGCTGTTCTTGGCAAAAAATTGGCATCCTCTTAACAAACTGAATTCTACATCTTTTCTGTTCCACAATTTAAGGCTAAGTGCTTCTCACTGTATCCCACAAACATCTATTGCTCTAATCATCTACTACTCAGAGGAAGACAATGTTTGCCTCCAGTTTTTATTCTATCAGGGAAAGTGAAACAGTTTGATTATAAAAATATTTCTTCACAAGTAAGTCAACAGATTCCATTGCACCGAAATGATGAGGTACAAATAACTCACCATTCTCTGTAAAATTGTTCCATCTTTCAGCTACTTAGTTCACCACTTTGCCAGCTATCCACTGTTGCTTAAATACATTTCATACTTTTCCATCTCTACCGACACCATTCCTACTACATAGAAAGTTAGTACCTTGTTATTTTCTACTTATTTCTATCAGTCCTTGAAGGACCATTACAAATATTACCACCTCCACCATACTCTGCCTGATTACCATAACTGGAAGTAACTGAAACACTTAATTAACCTAACTAAACCTGCCCACAGGAAGGGTTTGGTAAACTGTTGTTTTTAACAGGTAAGGTGCAAATGAGTACCTGTGCTTTGGGCTGGTCAGTTTGTTTAAGACTCTTACTCTTCTCAATCTTGCAGAGCTGGGCTTTGGCCTTTTTTAGGAGGCTGGCAACCCTCTTGTCAGTCATTGGAAGCTTGTCTGCCTGAGCCAACATGGAGCCTATGGAGGAAGTGGAATGTTTAACAGTGCTAGATGAAGGAGTAGAAAGGCAGAGGGTTTTCTCCTTCTCCAGGGATGGGGCAGTTGGGCCGAGGTCCAAGTTGGTTTTTTCCAGATTTCCTCTCCCTTTCTTTATAAGTATTTTGGTTTTGACAGTTGTTGTATCCCCAAGAGTCACAGGAGCAATATCAGTCCCAGAATCAAGTGATGAAGACTTCTTCCGCCCTGTTGCTTTTTTGGCAGAAGATGAAGTGGCAACATCTTCACCAACAACCTTCTCTTTGGAAACCCTACCCACAGGATACAAAGCAGAACTACTCTGAATTTCTGATCCCTTTTTCCTTTTCTCTTTCCTTGACTCCCGCTTATTTTCCTTTTCTCTCTCTCGGTCTCTCTCTCTACTCTTGTCCTTCTCCACACTCTTGTCAGCATCTCGATCTTTAGACAGTTCATCGGGGGCCTTGTCTTTATTTCTCCCCTTCTCGGTCTGAGAGCCTGGGGTGAACCATGGGAAGAGAGGAGTAGGACTACTTGATGAAAACGGCTCTGCTGGAGCACTAGTTTGCTTCCTTGGTCTCTGATTTTTCTCTGTAGAGTCCCCAGACTGAGTCAGGGAATGAGAAGGAAAAGTAAAAGTTGGGTTTAAGGCACTAGTGGCAAGAGGACTAACAGAAATGCTTAATGAAGAAGAGACAGAAGATGGAGGAGTGAGAGGTGACAGCTCAGAAGTACTAAGCCTTCCGCTTCTTGTCCTCATGGAGTGAGAAGGAGATCTTGGTTCAGATCGAATAGGACTAAACACTTTTCTTTTCCTTTTTCTACTAGATACTCCTGAAGATGATGTACCAGCAGAAGTTCGATTACTAGGCAAGGTTACAGACTCAAATATTCTAGAGTGTGCCTCACTTGGAGTAAATCTTGGAGCTCTAAGAAGAGGGCTCCTTTTGTGCATATCAAACCTTGTTCCAGAATGGAGTGGTGAGAACAACCGGGCTGAAGCAGCAGTACCAGATGTAGAAAAACCAGATGCGAAGCCAACATCCTCAGGAGTTAGTGGAGGGGGTCGGAAATTATCAAATATTGGTTTACGAATCAGACCTTCTTTGGCATACTTTGCTGAGGAAAAGTATTGTGGCTCTGACCTAGAATGCTTTAAAGAAGTCCACCTAAACGTTGGCTCTCGCAAAATAGATTTTCGCTTCCCTTGCATGGGAGCAGCAGAGGCAGGCAAAAACGGTGATGCTAAGGGGATTGTTGGAGGCATAAGCCAAGGTGTGTGGTCAGAGATGCTGGAGGCTGGCTGCAGTGGAGGTGGGGGAGTAAGCAGAGGTGGAGGTGGAGAGGAGGAGGTCTGCTGCTGGGGGGCACTTTGAAGAGTTGATAATTTTTTAGTTGTTCTAGATCCAAAACTTCTCTCTGACACTGAGTACCTTCTGCTTCTCCTATCATTACTCTCATTTTCTGGGGACTGGGAAATAGGCAGTGGTGTATGAACTTCAGGGGTGTCACTCCGCTCTTCAGGAAGTACCTGAATCTCCTCAGAGGCCTGAGAATCTGTGGAGGTATCAACACTGGGGCTGCTAGATCGGGAAGAGTCTGAAGACATTTGAGAGGAGTGTTGAGAAGCTGCACTTGATTTTTCAGAAGATCCACAGGATGTGGCACTGAATCTACTATTCGGTGTAGACTCTAGTCGGGCTATTTTAATTGGAGGGTCATAATCTTCATCCTCTATGAACCGCCGAGGGGTTTTAATGATCCGGGAGGAGATAGCACTGACAACAGGCATGATGAACTGCCGGATATTTTTGACCTGTGTCTTCACCTTTCTTCCTTGCAGCTGAGCTGCTTCTTTCTCGATTTTCTTTTGAGCCCCCTTCTTTGCCCTCTGCAAGAGTTGCTTAGCAATTGTTGCATCTGTCCTTTTAGAAGAAGGAATAATCCTGACTGGTTTAATCCTTCGAGGGCTTTGTCTGACAATTGTCTTATCGTCTTTTGTGAGTGGAGGTGTTCCTTCCTTGTCTTTCCGGACCTTCTGGGGCTTTTCCAGTTCAGAATTAAGGAGGAGACTTGAAGGGGTCTTTATCCGTTCTGTTGAAGGAGGCCGTCCTCGCCGGCGTACAATCTGTACCCCTTTCCTTCCTATTTGAAGCTTCCCTGTCTTAAACTTAGACTTGAGAGGAGAAAGTTTACCTGCTCTTAATTTTTTAATCTTTGTGGCTTGCTGAAATGTAGCAGAAGGTGTCCGTTTAATTTTTTTCAGGCTATCTTCTTTGTTTCCCTTTGGTAACTCTACAATGTCCTTTCCATGTGTTATTTTAATTTTTACTCCAGGGAAGGTAGGAGGTCTTCCTCTTTTCTTTTCTATATTTTTAGACTCTTTCTTCTTGATCTTATCTCCAGATTTAGTCTCTGATTTATTTAAAGGGGAAAACACAGGTGGGTCTGAGAGGATAGCTGAATTTCGGTCAGAGCCACTTCTAGGTCTCCCACGAGGTTTTCGAGGACTAGTTTTAACTGTATATAGAAATTAAACAATGAAGAGCATATATTTAGCTGTGTAGTTCAGGTCTTAGCTAAGCTGAATATAATTAACACAGGCCATTTTGTACCAAACTTAACTTGGGTCTATTGAATCAATAAAATATCTTAATTGTATTTAGTTTGTTTTCATCAAAAATTTGCCTCAAAGAAATCAAGTAACATTCCACCTGAAAGAACGTTTAAATACTTTTTTGATACAAAAGTTAAGATGATGGTAAGAGGTTTTCAACTGAAAAGTAATGTAGAAAACTGATTTTCCTACAACTTATTTTTAAAAAAATCTATACTTCCTTATCCTAGCTACCCAGAGTAACATTTAAGAACATGCTTCTATTAAGGAAACCCAACTTTTCAGTTTGGAATTTTGGCTTTGAATAAATTTGAACAAGGTGCTCTTCAATCATTAATAACTTACACATGGGCTGGGGATTTAGCTCAGTGGTTCCACCCCTGCCTCACAAGCGCAAGGACCAGAGTTCGATCCCCGGTACCAAAAAAAAAAAACTTACACAGGAAAAGGCTCCTATGTAACTCTGCATCCTATATTTTTAATCTGTTTACCAAAGTAAATTAAGAAAATTTTACTGAATAGAGAAATATTCATTCAGAGATCTCAGAACATCACTGAATACTGTAGAATGTGAACACTCTGTGAAATGACTAATGATGTATCCATTAATGTACTCTCCTATCTGGGCGGGGGGGTTCTTAAACTAGTTAGTCCCAAGTTACCAAAAGATTTAACTGTAAACATGTTAAGAGCAAATCAGCAACTCAATAAATCAGATTTCTTCTAAATAAAAGGAATGTAGCAGTTTATAAATTGCCTCAATTTGCTGTGTATCAAGAGAGTTAAGAAAACAAGACTGTCTCCAATACTCATATAAACCTGTATTAAAATATATTAAGATGGCCGGGGATTTAGCTCAGTGGTTTCACCGCCTGCCCCACAAGTGCAAGGACCTGAGTTCAATCCCTGGTACAAAAAAACTCTATATCTATATAGATATAGATATAGATATAGAGAGAGCATGCTATCATCTCTTCTTTCTTGACTTTTGAGTGTTTTATAAGACAACATTCTTCTGAGACTAAAACTTCCCTTCACAGGCACCAAAAGATTTAGGCCATTATGAACATTTTTACTACGGAGCTACTTTCTAAGAGAGCAGAAATCAACAAAGGTCTTATTGCTGAGCTTTCTATATATAAATGCATTCCTCACCAATTAACTTATGAAGTTTCCCTTAATAGATTAAAGATTTACAAATTCATTCTCAATATATACTAATTATAAAAAAAGGAATGGACTAGAACACAAGAAGCTACCTTTCACTTCTTAAATAATGATAGATATCCTGATGATTTTTAATAAAAAAGACAACTTTCACAATAAACTGATAACCAAGAAAAAAACTTAAGAGGAAACCATCATAAAAGAGTTGTCAATTAATAAAAACCACCTGTCCAGAAGTGTAAGATTTTTTATCATTGTGACTGACTTGAACTGGGCCACTCAGAGGACTTTCTTAATTTGGAAAGCCTTTTCTATTCTACTTTTGTTTTTTTGGTACCTGGGATTGAACTTGGGTCCTTGCGCTTGCGCAGCAGGTGACGAAACCACTGAGCTAAATTCCCGGCCTTTCTATTCTACTTTTAAAATAAGCTTCTGATACTTAAGTAGAAAAAACCACTTCTGGTGCTAACTTTCTTAATTCACAACACATCCAAAGAACTCACACACTGGTTATACATAATTGCTCATGGGTATTTTCTTGGCCTCATCTGTCAGCTGTAAATGAAGAGTTAGAGCAGATGATCCCTAAAATCCCTTTCCTATATGAAATTTTAAAATTTTTTATCACATCTTTTTTTTTGTTTTTTGAGACAGGGTAATTCAGGCTGGCCTCAAACTCAAGGCGATCCTCCTGCCTCAGCCTCCTGAGTGCTGGGATTACAGGCATGCACCAACAAGCCTGGCTAAGATGTCATCACATTTTAAACAGAACATAGCCTCTGTCTAAGTAACACAGACACTTAAGACACTATTAGCTAACTTCTCCTAAATAGAAAAGAAAAATTGTCAACTTGGGTGTCTGAGTTAGATTACTATATAACAGTTACAGCGAACCTTCTAGAGCTTTCAGTGATAACAAGCAGCTAGCTGCAGCACAAGCACCAAAGGCCTGTTACCACAGTTGTATAACACGATGACTCTTTACGTGATACCCTTTAAGCAAACAACACAAACTAAGTCAGTGACAAAGTGCAAAATCTGAGTGTTATCATTAAGTCTAAAATGTACCAATAAATGTTTTGCCATAGAAAAAAAGAGCAAAATCTGCTAACGGCAGCATACCTAAGTAGATAGTCTATCCATACAAAATCAAAGCCATACAAGAAGTCAGAATGTCAGCAAGATGGGGAATGTATTTTCCAATAGAAGATCTTCAGCTCTCTCTCCTACAGAACTGAATTATGCAAACTGTTAAATATTATTTCTATTGAGGACCTTTTCCTAGAAACTGCCTGAAAGTCTAGAATTTCAAGATAGTATAGATATTTTGTCTGTGACAAAAATGACAAACATTGTAAATGGAAACACCCCCATATAACTTTTTTTCTTTATTTTAATAGTCTTTCAAGGATCAGGTAAATAGTTTCACATAGCACCATATTTTACTTTTAGTTCTTTGACAATAGAACAGATTTCATCGTAAAACACAATGGCCAAATTATTGCTAAAGGCATATTAGCATTTTAATATGAAATTGTAAATCTGAGTATACTTTTAGTAGGCTATCTTCAAGCCTATCATGTTTCCCCATAATTCTGTGTAAACCTATCTCCCAAGCTCCAAGTAGTTCCAGAGAGCATACTAAATAAAGCAAAGGTAGTCTGACAGAGAAGCATCCCACAGAGAAATCTAGTTTATAAGTAATTTCCTATCCACAGAGTTGTAGATCATCTTTTAAATGCAAATATGGCAAAAGGAAGCCACAACCTTCTAACAAATAGAACTTAAAGGCACCATGTGCTTAACTGGTCATACCTGAAGGAGACCTTGTGGGACTTCGCACTCTGACTTCTTCATCTGAGCCAAAACCTAAGAACTGCTCATCCTACAACAAAGGAAAATTATTTTAAAATCAGAGGCAAAAACATGAACATGAACATACCCCAAAGAAATGCCCAGAGGAGACAAATGAATTTGGAAAATTAGTCTCTACATATTAATTATCATCATTCAAATGGATACTACAAAATAACTAACATTGAAATACATGTACCCAGGCATACAGTTTCATCATAGACAAATGAGAATTGTTTAGTAACTGAACAATGCATTGAAATTTCATCTTTGGTGCATAGTACACATGGGTAGTCCTAAATGTCAAACTACAGATACAGCCCAAAACAATTAAAGGATAACTTTAATTCAAGTAAGCAAATCAGTACAATGGTAGAAATATACAGCCCCAATAAAACAAATGCTTTTCAACAAGTATTTAAGTCTACAAGAACATAAGGAATAACATAAACAATAATCTCTAGCCTACTAAATATTAATAGAGACTGAATGTGCCATAAGTGTCAGTTCCTTAACTCAGGAATTGACATTTAGATGTGATTTGTATACATTTGAGATCCAGAGATTCTCAACATGCATTTTATGGCATCATTTTAAAATGCCCTGTGATAAGAGACTTAATGGTGGGCAGCAGCTTTGGTGAAAGACATCATAAATTGACTACATATAGGGTGAAATCCTTTCACTTACAGGAACACATCTTATTTTTAGTTCCAGCAAAAGACAAAAATGCAAAAATGTCTTGCCTCTAACTTTTAACTGCCTTAAAAAAAAATCTAAGGATTCATTAAAATTCTCAAGAAAGTCTATTGAAACAAACTGATTAACAAATTCACTGATTCACAGAAACTAATTCAAGTCCTTTCCAGAGAAAGACACAGAGACAGAATTTCAAATTCTAAAAATAAAATCCACATAAAAACAGAAAGAAAAAAAATGAAGAACAGACTTGTTTGAACCTCCAGTTCACATTGGTTAAATCTCAGACTAAGTTCCAATGATTAAAGCCCCTAGATTTCTCTCTTAAGAGCTAAGCTCACATATATGTGAATGAAATTGGTGGGTTTTCTGCTGAAGTTAGATCTTTACCTTGTTAGTTTAAAACTAGAGCCAGTGCTAATCTTTTCTTTTCTTTTTTTTTGGTACCGGGGATCGAACTCGGGTCCTTGAGCTTGCACAGCAGGCGGAGAAACCACTGAGCTAAATCCCCGGCAAGTGCTAATCTTTTTAAATACTCTTCCATCAGGAATATATTAAAAGGTAAGTAACTTTTTAGACAGATTAGCAGATTCAATTCAAATTTAAATGCATTTATGGAGCAAAATACTTGGGGCCAAGCCTTTGTACATTACAATTGAGACAATTCTCATTAGATCCTAAAAAAATTTTTTTTATCCTTTGAGATTGCTAAGATTAAACTATTTAACAAAAAGCTGAAATTCCTTTCAAAGAGATTTATTTGTATTATAATTCTAAGAAGGTATTAAGATTAAATATAAGGAATATATACTGAGTACTTTTTTTAAAAGTTTAAAAGCAAATTCTTAAATTCTTTTTGCTTTAAAAATTTATAGTAGACTCTTATTGTGAAGCATCATTTGTAAGTAAGAAAAATTCTTCTCTTCATTGTAAAACAAGTTAGGACATAACCTAGGACATGTGGAAATGAACTCCAAATAAATTTCTGCAATGATTTTTCAGGATTTATACTTGTAGGCTACAATGTTACCAAAAAAGACAAAACTTAACAAAAATCCAAATAACAACATTATACTAAATGGGGCAAAATTGAAGGCATTTTTTCTAAAATCAAGACCAAAACAAGGGTGTCCACTCTCAACATTTCTCTTCAATAACAGCTACAGTAACCAGTCAAGAGAAAGAAAGAAATGGATAAAGTATAGAAAAGGAAGAAGACAATTATCCTTATTTGTAGAGCACATGATCCTTTACATAGAAGAACCCCCAAACTCCAAGACTCTTAGAACTAATAAACAAATTGAGCAAAATAGCAGCATACAAAATCAATATACAATATCAATACTGTTCTTATACACCAACAATGAACCTCCTGAGAAGTAAATCAAGAAAACAATCTGATTAAAACAATAGCTTAAAAAAAAGTTAATTCCGGGCAGGGGATTTAGCTCAGTGGTTTCGCCGCCTGCACAAGTGCAAAGACCTGAGTTTGATCCCTGGTACCAAAAAAAATTTAAAAATCAAAAAAGTTAATTCCTAGGAATTAATCTAACCAAGAAAGTGAAAGATCTCTGTAACAAAAACTAGAGTACTTAGAAAAAAGATACTGAAGAGGACATCAAAAAATAGATGTCCCCTATTCCTGGATAGGCAGAACCAATATTGTCAAAATGGCCATACTTCCAAAACACATATAGATTTAATACAATCCTAATTAAAAAACAAACAGCATTCTTCACAGAACTAGAAAAAAAAACCCCTAAGATTTATATAGAACTGGAAGAGACCCAGAATAATAAAAGCAATCCTGCGAAACACAATTGGAACAGGAAGCATGACAATCCTGGATTTCAAGTTATATTACAAAGCTACAGTGATAAAAACAGCATGATGGGCCAGGGATTTAGCTCAGTGGTTCCAGTGCCTGCCTTGCAAGGACAAGGACCCAAGTTTGATCCTTGGTACCAAAAAAAAAAAAAAACCAACAACAACAGCATGATACTGGGTCAAAAATAGACATGTGGTGGGGCCGGGGAGTTAGCTGAGTGGTTCCGCAGCCTGCCTTGCAAGCACAAGGTCCCGAGTTTGATCCCCGGTGCCCCCCCCCCCCAAAAGACGTGTGGTTCAATAGGAAAGAACTGAGGATGCAGAAACGATACCAGGCACATTCAGCCATCTGATCTTTGACAAAGAGGCCAAAAACATACACCGAAGGAAAGATAG
The DNA here is from genome assembly GCF_000247695.1 of Heterocephalus glaber. Next base: position 13,853,745 of record NW_004624784.1, on the reverse strand, counting down.
CCTCTTTAACAAACGGTGCTGTGAAAACTGGTTGTCCACCTCAGAAAAATGAATCAAGACCTGTTTCTCTTACCCTGTACTAAAATCACATCAAAACCGATTAGAGTCCTATATATTAAAGCAGAAACAATGAATCTACTATAAGATAAAAAATGTAAAACTTCTGAAGACATAGGCATAGGCAAAGACTTTCTGAACGAACCAATTGCACAAAAAAACCAATGATCAGCAAATGGGATTATATCAAATTAGAAAGCTGCACAGAAAAAAAAAAAAGAGAAGAGACTATCTACAAAATGGGAAAATTTTTGCCAGCTACCCCTCAGACATTATCTACAACATATCAAGAACTCAAAAAATCAGACCCCCCAAATAAAAGACCCAATCAAAAAATACCATTTGAAAAGACACTTTTCAAAAGAAGTACAAATAGCCAATAAGTAAATGAAAAAATGTCCAGCACCTTTGGTCATTAGAAAAATGCAAATCACGACAGGTGTGGTAATCCTAGCACTAAGGAGGCTGAGGCAGAAGGCTGAAGGCTTGCCGAGAGTTGGAGGCCAGCCTGGGCTACACAGTGAGTTCAAGGCCAGCCTGAAGTACAAAAAGTAAGACCTTGTCTCAATGAATGAATGAATGAATGAATGAAAGGAAGGAAGAAAGGAAGCAAGGAAGGAAGGGAAGGAGGGGAGGAGGGAGGGAGGGAGGGAGGGAAAGGAAGAGAAAGGAAAAGAAAGGAAGAAAGGAGCCAGGGATTTAGTTCAGTGGTTCTGTAACCTGCCTCGCAAGAGCAAAGTCCCCAGTTCAATCCCCGGCACCAAAACAAAACACAAGAAAGAAAAGGGAGAAAGAAAGAAGAGGGAGGGAGGGAGGGAGGGAGGGAGGGAAAGAGAGAGAGGGGAAGAGCAGGGAGGGAGGGAGGGAAAAGAAAAGAGCAAATAGGGGCCGGGGATTTAGCTCACTGGTTCCAGTGCCTGCCTTGCAACCGCAAGGTCCCAAGTTCGATCCCCCGTACCAAAAAAAAAAAGAAAAGAGCAAATAAAAACAACACCAAGTTTCCATCTTACTCCAGAAAGAATGGCTATCATCAAGAACAAAATGCTCTTGAGGTTGCAGGGAAAAAAGAATCCTTCTACACTGCTGGTAGGAATGAAAACTAGTAGAGCCAATATGGAAATCACTATGGAGATTCCTCTAAAACCTGAAAACAGAAATTCCATTTGACCCAGTTATAGCTCTTCTGGTTATCTTCCCAGAAGAGTTAAAAACATCATATTACACTGACATATGTATATCCAAGTTTACAGCAGCACAACTCATAATAGCTAAATCTTACAAGTAATCTATAGGCCCATCAGCTGAATGAATGGATAAAGAAAATGTGATATATATGCACAAGGGAGTACTACTCAGCCATAAACAATGGCACATTTAAGCTATTTGTAGAAAAATGGATACAAATTGAGTACATAATGTTAAGTGAAATAAGTCAGACGTGGAAGGTTAAATATCATGGTTTATCTTACATGAGAAACCCAAAATATAAATAATTTAAAAAGCAAAATAAAAGATGATAGGAGCTGGGCGTGGTGGCGCACACCTGTGATCCCAGTACTCCAGGAGGCTGAGGTAGGAGGATCACCGCAAGTTTCAGTCTGGGCTACATAGTGAATTCAAGGCTAGCCTGAACTACAAAAAATGAGACACTGTCTCAAGACAAAAAAAAAGAAAAAAAAAAAGATGAGATGATAGATAACAGGGAGATAGACTTTATGGATACAGGAAGGAGATCTGGCAATAAAGGAGCATAGAAAGAATACAGTGGGGAAGAGGAAGTGAAAAGAATCAAGATGCAATATACATATGTACCAATACCCTATAATAAATATGTTTATTATGTATCACAAACATACACTAATAAAAAATTTTTTAAACACAAGTAATCTAAAAGTTTATCACAATAATGAAAATTCCATTCCATACAGTTAACTGTAAGATTGTGCTTTGGGGCCTGGGGATTTAGCTCAGTGGTTCCGGCGGCTGCTTCCCAAGTGCAAGGTCCCGAGTTTGATCCCCGTACAAAAAAAAAAAAAAAAAAAAAGATTGTGCTTTGGGGCAGATTTATTTTTGCTGGAGATTGAACCCAGGGTTGTAGGCATGCCAAGCATGCACTTCAACACTGAACAAAACTCCCCCAGCCCAGAAAAAAAAAATAATTACAACTGGACCAGGGATTTAGCTCAGTGGTTCCACTGCCTGTCTTGAAGCGCAAGGACCTGAGTTCGATCCCTGGTATCAAATAATAATAATAATAATAATAATAATAACAGTAACCCTAAAATGTATTTTGAGAAATAAAGCACAGAAAATGGGCAATGGTAAATTACTTCAAAAGTTGTAAAACACTCAAAATAATCATAGAAATCCTATACTTTGGAGAGGGATGCAGACCGATCCTCTGCTGGCACGAGAATGAGACAGGACAGCAATGATTCTGGGGAGAAGGCTTGGTTTAAGGCGGGAGTGCAAACCTATGGCATGCATGTCACAGCAGGCACTCAGAGCCCTCCCAGTCAGCACATGAGTGAAGTTGCCCCAGCATCACCCTAGCAGCCTAGTATTGGATACTCAGGTTTAATTGCAGTGTTGGCACTTTGCAGTAAGTGGGTTTTGGGTTGCAGTTTGGGCACTCGCTCTCTAATAAAAGGTTTGGCACCAATGGTTTAGGGTCTCAGTTCTGACACTTTTAGGCTATGTGATCTTAGACAAGTTACTTCCTATCTGTCTCTAAATTTCTTCATTTATTTATTTATTTTTAAATTTCTTCAGTAACTGAAGCATTGTAGGGCTGGGGATTTAGCTCAGTGGTTCTGGTGCCTGCCTCGAAAGCACAAGGTCCAGAGTTCGATCCCGGTACCAAAAAAAAAAAAAAAAAAAGCATTGTAAGGAGCATATGAAATAACATGCAAAATCACTTAGAAAACTGTAAGGTAACATACATATAGTAGTTCCTACGGTATTGTGGTAGAAGAAACTGAAACTTCTCAGCGCCCAAGTGAGTTGCCCAAGATCAAACAGGTAGCAACAAAGAAGTGATGTATCTGAACTGGGTGTAGACACTATTGGTCTACCATAATTTTACAACTAAAACCATAATTAAGAATTTAAGAGTTAAATAAGTCATCTATAGTACAAAAATTGTTATTCTATTAGAATAACAATGACGGACCGGGGATTTAGCTCGGTGGTTTCGGGCACAAAGGACCCGAGTTCGATCCCCTGTACCAAAAAACAAAAAAAGATGAATAGAATAACAATGACCATTTTCAGATCCTTCAAGTTTTCGATGAATTTTTTTTTCCTTTACCTCTATTATCCTCATGGAACAACCTAATAACCTAAGTATACGCCGTTATGCTCATTATCAACAACCTCAATGAGTCACTTTCTATAGTTCAAACTTTCACAAAATCTAACGATAAAATCCTATTTGCAATGATTTCCAAAAAGAGCACCATTGAGATTTCAAGCATCAATTCCCCTGCCACTCCCTACCAGGGATCAAAGTCAGGACCTTGGGCTTGCCAGGTAGGTGCAGTGCCACTGAGCTACATCCCTGGCCCAATCAAGCAGCAATTTAACCGTTAATATTTAAAAGCTTCAAAGTAGCTTCCAAAATGACAGCATTATTTATTTCCCTTCTAATATTAGTTGGAGTAAGATTAGAATGGAGTAAAGTGGTATAAGACTATAATCCCAGGGCTCTGGGAAGCTGAGGAAGGAGGATTGCAAATTTGAGCCCAGCCCGGATAGCTTAGCAACTTAAGTAAGATTCTGTCTCAAAATAAAAAATAAAATAAAGGGCTGGAGGCATAGTTCAATGTGAAGGCCCTGGGTTCAACCCCAATACCTCAAAACAAAGAAAATAGAAGAGATGAAAAGAGAAAAGAGTATTCAAAAAGGACTACTATTACTCAAGAACTTTCCTTTTCCTTGAAATATAAGTTGATTTAAGCAGGCTTTTAAAAAATAATTTCATTGTTTAAAGATTCCCACCAGCTTAGCTAAAAACAAAAGCTGTCACTGTTAGGTCAAAGAGTCCTAGTCTTCTAACTGCACTTCCAATTCTATGGAATTGAGTGAGTGAATGAGGGAATGAGTGAGTGAGTGAGTGAATGCATGAGTGAGTAAATGAATGCAAAGCCAAGCTGAGAAAGCACTGGGAAAGAATACCACAAGAGAGTGTTCCCCAAAAAGCCCTTGTTCCACACACTGCACTGTCGTCAGCAATAAGCCTCTCATCTGGCTCCATCACCTACTTTAAACATGTGGGGTCAGCCAGGGATTTAGCTCATCGGACTGCACCTGCCTTACAACCACAAGGTCCTGAGTTGGATCCCCAGTACAGGGTGGGGGTGGGGGCATGTGGGGTCTCTGGGAATGTAAACAGGTAATAGTCTTGGCTTCCAAAGATTCAGATTGCATAGAAATCAAAAGACTATAGCAATACCTATACAAAAAGAGGAACAAAAGGAGCTGCAATAAGTCCATGTTTGGCACGTATCATCCAAAGCCTGAAAAGCCCTGAACAGAGAGGGTACAGGAGACATGCTGCATATGACCAAGGAGTCCTGGGACTTGGCTGAGACAGCCATTTATCATGCATTCTTCAACACAGCCTTCTCTGAAGAAGATGGCACCCCAAGACAGAGTACAGACAAGACCTGTGAGGACTGTTTCTTCCAGCCAATGATGTTCTTGGAGACCAGACTGCAAAGATTTTAACATCTTCTTATCTCCAAAGACAAAATGCCTTTGCCAAGTTCAGCACTATAAGAGACTGTCAAATCACATTTAACATCCGGTGGCCATTACAGAAAATTAACGTCACTTCTTAAGTGAAATCTAAATGTAGAAATAACAAATATGTAGAATTACACTTAACCATAACTCTGGGGTAATCACCTTAGTAAGTTCATTCTACTCACAAATACCTTCACTCTGTTGTTTTGTTTCTTTATTTTGAGATAGGGTCTCCTTATGCAGTTCAGGCTGACCTTGAATTCAGTGATCATCCTGCCTCAGCCTCCCGAGTGCTGGGATTACAGGTGTGTCCTACCACACTTGACCTGTTTATTGTTTTATGTGTTTCTATTCTTTGGCAGTGCTGGAGACTGAATCTAGGCCCTCATACATGCTAGGCAAGTCCTCTACTGATCTATACTGGCAGCCCAACATTTAGGATTTTCATTTATTAGCAGAATTTTAATTCTTTAGTTGCTACCTATATTTGTGATGGAAGCAACAGGAATATTTTTCCTACAAGATAACCTAAGTAAATCCAAATAAATATTATAGGTGTTTACATATAAATATAATGAAAACATTTTAGAAAAATAAATGAAATACTGTTTTCAAGGAATTGTGTATGAATAGACAACTTTTCAAACAAAGCAGTATTTCATTTACTTGTTCTTTCAAAAAACATTTACTTTTGCCCCAAGGCTATTTAAAATGCAAAATTGAGAAAGACCTGATTCCTACTCCTAAGTAGTATCTAAGGAAAAGGCAGGCAGGTATACAACTTCAGCATTCCTTTCAAAAATAAAATTAATTAAAATATCACTAAATAATAAAATACTACACAATTCAGATTCTGGAATTTTTTTAATTGCCTTCTTCTTAGAATAGGTCATTCTTCCTCTTATATTAGTATTAGTTCATGAAGAAATATTCAATAAATTTCAAATTCTTCCAAAGGATGACAACATGTATCTCCATTCCTCACTATTTTATCTGTGCACCACTACAGGGTTAAAAATCAGAGACCTAAATAAATCATCTGCAGCGATACAATGTGATACAATTCCTAGTAATACTAGTGATCTGATAAAATTTCAACTACTAGACCTCAGTGGTCTTTCTTCTCTCCTGCCAAATAATACAAGCAAGCCTTCAGCTCCTCTCTTAAATGCTTCCTAATTTACTAGTCAGAAGGAAAACATCCACTTAGAGTTCTTTACCTCCCAGGCTAAAGTGCTGTCTACAAAGCTTCTTTGAAAACTCTTTTATTAAAAACAAGCTGAGGGCCGGGGATTTAGCTCAGTGGTTCTGCTGCCAGGCGCAAGGTCGGTCCCGGTACCAAAAAAAAAAAAAAAATGCTGAGGGACAAGGCTGAGTGTGACCCTGCTCAAATCCTCTTTTTTTTTTTTAAATCAAGAGGCTCCTTGGCACTTCAGATCACTTCACTAAGTGGTAGTAACTCAAACACGCCCTTTAGCAACCGTATCTTAGCATTCTCCACTCTCTAAAATCTTTAGTCTTCAGAGACTGAAAACCTAGGCTGGGAAATGTAACTCAGTGGTAGAGTGCTTGCCTAGCATGTGGCAGACCAAGCCGGATCCTCAGCACTGCAAAAAGGCACACACACACACACACACTCAATTCCTTCAATTACAAAATAAGTTCAATAAATCAACTGAAAATACTAACATCAATAACCACAGACAGTATCAAAATCACTCCTGATGCACTTGTTTTTTGAAAGCTTTTTTTTTTTTTTTTTTTTTGGTATGGGGGATTGAACTCCGGTCCTTACCCTTTTGAGGCAGGTGGCAGAACCACTGAGCTAAATCCCCAGCCCTTTTGAAAGCTTTTGATTGTTAGCATCAACAAATATGGTTCAGGCCAGGCCCAAGGCACATGCCTGTAATCCTAGCACTCTGAAGGCTGAGACAGGAGGGTCGCAGTAAGTTCAAGGTCAGCCTCACCTACACAGTGAGTGCAAAGCCAGCCTGGAACTACAAAGCGAGATCCTGTCTCAAAAAAATGGATATGGTTCAATTAGATGAAGAGATCACAGGAAAACTAAAAATATGACTAAGAACAACTAAAGTTGGAAAAACATGCAGGAGGCAAACTGCATCTAGGGAGCAGTAGTTTAAAACATTTTCCCCATGGGAATTTATTCCAGTTAGCTATCACTTCCACTGGCACAGTTCCTTCTGTGTCTCCTGCCACACACTCTAAAACACCAAGGTCCTGATGTTGCATTTTAAAGATATGCACACGTAACTACTAGTATTTAATTAGCAGAAGAGATTTTTAAAAATGTGTTTACATGTCTACTCTATAGAGTGCACTCTTCAAGAACAGGGACAATTTCTCTGTTCATTTTTATATTCCTAGTATCTGACACAAATTTGGCACCCAATAAATGTAAAATAAAAACAAAAGAACTACTGACAACATTACAAATGCCTATGATGAGCCTGGTGTAGTGATACACACCTGTAATCCTGGCACTCTGGGAGTCTGAGGCAGGTAGATTCTAAGTTCAAGCCTAGCCCAGGCAATTTAGTGAGTTAGAGAAATCCTGTCTGAAAATTTTTAAAAAGAGCCAAGAAGGTAACTCAGTGCAATGCTCTTGGTTCAACCTTCCACCAAGTTTAGACCTCATCTTGAAGGCAGGAGAGAAGCATAATCAGGTCTTTCAAAAGATTACTGTGACAGAAATGGAGAAGAGATTGCCTTTAAACCCAGAGGCAGGAAGAAAAGTTATAAAATGACTGCAGTGGCAATGGGGACTGAGGGAAAAGACAGACTCCACAGACATTTAGGAAATAAAATGGACAAGGTTTTGACAGAAAGGGTTAAATGGAGTGGAAAGAATGATAAAGACTTGGGATGGCTGGCTTAGGCTGATAGGTTTACAGTGATTCTTACCAAGATTGGGAACATACAAATAAGACTGTTTTATAAGAGCAGGAAGTGAGATCACACTAGGCATCTGACTTAGGAATGTCTATCCAACTTATCTATAGGATACAATGGTCTGCACTCAGTCAAAGAGGATGACCACCCTCTGGAGAGGAGGACTGTTTCCTCGGTCAAGGTTATAAAAGTAGCTACACTTCCCAGCTAGAACCTCCAAACAAGAGCTCAAAACACAATGATCTGGGGCCAGGGATTTAGCTCAGTGGTTCTGCCACCTGCCTCTGAAGTGCAAGGACCTAACTTCGATCCCCAGTACCAAAACAAAACAAAACACAATGATCTGGGGAAAACACATTGGACTTAATGAATATATGAATGCTGAAACTGCATTTGAAATCCAATCACCCAAAAGAGAATACTGAAAAAAAAAAGGCAGATGGGAGAGCCCTGAGAAATATCTGTACCCTGCAACATATAGGAGAAGCAAAAGCAAGGAAGGAGACCACATATCAAAGGATGATCAGGTTACACAAGGATTGAAACCTTACAGAGGGCTATCAAAACTGGGAGGTCACCTGTAACATTACCAAGTCCAATTTCAATGCAGTGTTAAAGAGCCAGGAGGAGCCAAATCATAGTAGGTTGAGGTGTGATTAGAAAGTGAGAAAATGAAAATTAGCATACACAACTCTCTTGAAAAACTCAGCTAAATGAAGAAGGAAAGATAGGGCACAAGGTGGGGAAAGACCAGCTTAGAAGGATTATTTTTGCAGCTGATTGTTTATATACTAAAGAGGAACATAGCATGGAAGAAGCAACTAAAAAATCCTGAAAAGCAAAAGGGTGAAGACAGCAGCGGGAAGGAATGACTATAAAGGATAATGGAGGGAAAGTCATTTTTCTCCAGAGAGGGAAAAAGGGACTAAGCATGGATTTAGCTGCACAAACATTTACAGGCAAGAGCAAGAGTAGAAATTTCTCTGAAATCATACTAAGTTTTATGTACAAATGTATTTGTCAGGTGAGAAGCAATAGTCTCAAAGAGGTTCATAATCTGTAAGTTTTTAAGAATGCAGCTCTGAAGAAAAGGAATCATGAGGAAGATAAAAGGTAATAGCTGATTAGGAATAGTGGGGAGAAGACTGGGCATAGTGGTGAACACCTGTAATCCTGGCTACTGAGGCAGAAGGATCACAAGTTCAACATCAGCCAGCCTGGGCAACTTAGTGAGACCCTATCTCAAAATCAGATTTAAAAAGAAGTGGGCATGTAGCTCATCACTCCCAATAGTAGAAAAAGCAGGAGAAGGAAGAGGAGAAAGAAAAATAGAACATTAGATGGAAGGATTAGTGGAACTTGATTTGGCTGTACAGGGGTAGCCACAGCAGGGCCAACATGAAAGACAAATGAAGCATCAGAACTTTGTTAATTCCAAGGCAATATGGTCAAGGCTGCTACAGTAAACAGCAGGACACTACCACTGGTTGTCAAATGCTCAAATGTAGAAAAGGCTCAATAATTGTTTTAAATATTCTGGAAATGACATATAATGAACCAGAGTAGGAAAGAATGAAAAAAGGAAGCCCAGATAGGAGTTTACACTAACAGTTCAAATGTAACTGGCATTCAGTCATTTAGCAGGTATTTCCTGAGTGTAGCCAGGTAGTTTTTTGTTTTGTTTTGTTTTTAAAGACAGGGTCTCACTCTGTAATTTAGGGAGGCCTTGAACTCACTCTGTACCCTAGGCTGGCCTTGAACTCACAGTGATCCTCCTGCCTCAGCCTCTTGAGTACTGGGACTACAGGGGTGTGCCACCACACCTGGCCAAGTACTGTTTTAGACTCTAAAGTCATACAGGTGAAGAACTGATAAAATTCTTGCAATCTGGTAGAGACAGAAAAACACATAAAAAATAAGACAGTAGGTCAATAAGGATCAACAGGGGTTAGCTGTGGGGTGGTATTCAGTAGGATGGTCAGAACAGGCTTCTCCAAGATGATTGTTTACCAAAAATTGGCAAGCTAAGAATCATGGGCCAAATCTGACCCATTTTTTTGTTTGTTCCACATGCTAAGATTATAATGATTTTTACTATTTTTAAATTCAAATTCGGTGTCCATAAATAAAGCTTTATTGGCACACAGCCACCCTCTTTCATTTATGTGTTATCTATGGTTGCTTTTGCACTATAACAAGAGATCATCTGGCCTTTCACAGAAAAAAATTTGCTAAACTTGATTAGACCTAAAAGAAAGAAAGCCAGACATACAAAGGCTTTAATAGAACAGTGTTCTAGCCCAATAGCAACTTCAAAAGCCCAGAGACAGCAATAAGCACAGCATGTATGGTAGAAAGAAAAAGGCCAACATGGCTCCACAGCACAATGAATGAAAATGAGAAGTGATGGTGATAAGCAGCAGAGGCTAGCCCTTGTATGGCTTTATGGCCATAGTAAGAATCTGGATTTATTTTAGCAGTAGTGACAGGTTTAATGTAAATGACTATGATCATATACTGGATCAGATACTTCGTGTGAAGAACAAAGTCTGGTAAGGGAAGAACACAGCAAGGAGATGAGTAGTCCAAACAAGAGACTATAATGGATAAATAAGTATGGGGTTTTGGTGGCTTGAGTTGCTGAGAGGTAGTTGGGTATATTTTAGGTGTAACGCAGACAGAATTTGTTGACAGCTTAAATTTGGAGTATGAATAAAAGACAGTAATTAAGGATATGTTGTATGAAATTTTAGGCCTCAGCAAATGGGTTTCTGGTGGAGTCATTCCAAAACAGAGACTTGGAACAGCAAAAGTTTGGAGGAGAAATCAGGACTTTTTGGACATGATAAATGTCAGATATTCATTGGATATCCAAGTGCTTGCTTCAATGCATATCTATTTCCTTGCCCATAATCTGGAATAGTAGTGGCATCTCAGAAGGTGGTCATAAAGACTGAAGTGCTCAGAATACAATCTGGCCCACAATAAACACTCAGTAAATGTTAGTCACACTTATTTTTATTATCAAATAGAACTGTCAAATAGGCAGTTATACAAGTCTGGAACTCCACAATATAGTCGGTACTAGAGACCATGATTTATTTAGTTAGCAGTCCTGAACAAATAGATGAAGCCTGGATGAGATCACCTAAGACAGTGATGGCGAACCTTTTAGAGCTTTCAATGATACAAACAGCCTGCCGTGGCACATGTGCTATGGTTTGCCCCCACTGGCCTAGGAAGACCGAGTAGACAAAAAAGGATATTCCTGTAATTCCTCTGACATTCAGGGGAGTTCAGCAGAGGTGGGAAACCAAATAGGATACTGAAAATTAATAACCAATGAGTTAAAAACAGGGGAGAGTATAGTATAAAGGAAGGAGTGGTTAGTTGGTTCAAATGCTGCCAGAAGGTTTAATAGGATATCAACTAAGAATTATCTATTCAGTCTTGGCAAATATGGTGGCACATGCCTGTAATCCCAGTACTCAGGCCATAATGGGTACAGAGTAAGTTCAGGGCCATGCTGGGCTACTGAACAATGTAGTGAAGCTCTGTCTCAAAAAAAAAAAAAGAAAAAAAAAATTATCCATTCGGTCTGAAGATAGAAGTCCTAGAAGACCTTGATAAGAGCTGTTTCAGTGAAGTAATGGAGATAAAAGCCCAGTTGGAGTGGCTAAGAGAACGAGGTAAGAAAAGTGGCAACAGGGCAGGGGATTTAGCTCAGTGGTTCCGCCGCCTGCCTCGCCAGCGCAAGGACCCGAGTTCAATCCATGGTACAAAAAAAAAAAGAAAAGAAAAGTGGCAACAGCAATTATACATAGCACTTGGAAGAAGTTTTGCTGTAAAAGGGAGTAAAAAACTAGGTAGTAGCTAGAGAAACACATGAAGCTCAAAGCTTTTTTTAATTGGGGGGTGGGGTGGGCAGTACCGGGGATCGAACTCTGGACCTTGCACTTTCGAAGTAGGCACAATGACACTGAGCTAAATTCCCAGCCCGATTTTTAAATTTTTATTTGTTTATTTAATTTTTTGAGACAGTGTCTCATTATGTATTCCAAACTGGCCTTGAACTCACAGTGACCCTCCAGCCTCAGCCTTTCAACTGCTGGGATTACAGGTGTGTGCCACCATGCCTGACTGGAAGATTTTTTAAAAGAAGGACTATATTCAGAAAGATCATTTAATATGATGATGGGATCAATCCAGTTGTGAGAGAGAAACTGCCAGTCCAGGAGAGGGGAGAAGTGCAGGTATAATTGTGAACAGATGTGAGAGATGGAATCCACAGCTCAAATGGAGAAGTTAAGACTCAGACAGGGGAGGGGACACTTCTTTGTAGAAGATGACAAAAGACATAGTATTTAAGTCTCCTTTTAACAGGGAGGGAAAAAACATTAGTATTTTATATTTAAAAGTCTCTTCATTCATTTTTATTCTTCAATCAATACAACTGCCTTTCAAGAGTCAGTACATCAGTAAATGAAGATTAACAACTGAATCGCTCCCAAGAACAATTTTATTCATATTAGCTTTGAAAGCTTCAACCTTCAAGTCACCAATTTCCAAAGTTTCTTGCAAAGTACAGTACTGTAACTGCAGGACTTATATTAATGCTGCATTTTTTCTTACAGAAATATTCATTTTTATTAATTCTTAAATTTTTGATTAAAATTATTTTTATTTTTTTAATGCTATATTTTAAGCTGAGCTTATATGGGGGGAGGGGGTAACCAGGAATCAAACTCAGGACCTTGCACTTGCCAGGCAGGTGCAGCACTGCTGAGCTACATCCCAGCCTCTTAAGCTGAGTTTATTAAAAAGAAATTAGGGGCCGGGGATGTAGCTCAGTGGTTCCACTGCCTCCTTTGAAAGTGCAAGGTCCTGAGTTCAATCCCCGGTACCAAAAAAAAAAAATTTAGAAGCCTTTCAAGTTGAGTTTATCAAAAAGAAATTAGAAGCCAGGGATGTAGCTCAGTGGCACTGAGCCTGTGCAAGGTCCTGAGTTCAGTCCCCAGTACCAAAAAAAAGATAGTAAGCTCCATGAGGGGACAGGCTTGTCCAATACTAAAACCCTTTCACTAAGTCATCTACCTGGAACATAAGATATTTTTTTGAAAATGAAATAGATTTCCTAATATTTGTACATTTCTTATTTTGTAGAGTACTATTATTTATGATTGCTTCTTTGCAGGTATTTTATCAATACTAGTAGAAAATGTAGTGACATTTGTAAATAACTTTAAAAAGTATAATATAAAAAGAATGCTGCTGAATCAATAAAGGAAAAATATATGCAAGCACAGTCAAATACACAGAAATCAAGAGGCAAACTCCTTAAGCCAAGGTGGTTACTGAAATGCAGCTAGTCAAGAAATGTATACAGAAGGCTAGGCATGGTGATGTACCCCTGTAATGCCAGCACTCTGGAAGGCTTAGCCAGGAGGGTTACAAATTGAAGCCCAGTCTGGGCAATTTGGCAAGCTAATAAAATCCTATCTCAAAAATAAAAAAAGGCCTTGGAGGCCGGGGATTTAGCTCAATGGTTCTGCCCCCCTGCCTTGCAACACAAGGGCCGAGTTTGATTCCCAGTACCAACAAATAAATAAATAAATAAACAAACAAACAAATAAATAAAGCCCTTGGGATGTACTTCAGTGAGAAAGCCCTGAGTTCAATTCCCAGTATAGTAACAACAACAACAAAGGGGCTGGGGTGTAGCTCAGTGGTAGGGCATTTGCTTGTTTAGCATGCAGGAAGCCTTCGGTTCAATCTTCTGTATGGCAATTTTTGTTTTTTTTGGTATCAGGTATTGAACTCAAGTCCTTGAGCTTACACGGCAGATGCCGGAACCACTGAGCTAAATCCCCAGCCAGTATGGCAAATATTAAAACAAACAAACACACACACACACACACACCAGTGAACTTAACGTCAGGGGCAAGGGCAAGGGCCAATTCTCTGTAGTCACTGGTGCATCAAAGACAGCAGTGGTTAAATGTGTAAGAGGAGATTGAAACTGCTTAAAATATGATCTCTGCCTGACATTGAAAAGTGTTAACACAAAATGGTCAGCTAGGATTAAGATTGCAAAGATAATAATACACTGTTCTTAGTAACAGAATGTAAAATTTTCACCCATTCACCTGGAAACAACAAAAAAAATTCAACTCAATTCTACCTAGCAACTGGAAGGCCAGGGATTTAGCTCAGTGGTTCCGCTGCATGCCTGGCAAGCACAAGGTCCTGAGTTCGATCTCCAGTACCAAAAAAACCCCAACAGAACAATTCTACCTAGCAACTGTTACCCAAGAAACACGAATACCACTTGCTCACTTTGTAATCAGAGGAAGAGGGGGTGTCCCTTCATGCCCACTCCATATCAACAAGACCAAGATGCTCAAAACAGCTAAACAAGTGACACAGGTGAACTCTAACCATCCTGCTTTGGAAGGACAGGCAGTCATAAAGCAGCTTATCTGTCCTTAAAAATAAAACAAAACACAATCGACTACTTCAGAGCTATTTAGATTCTTGGCAATGTCCCAAATTACTTTGGACAATCATTTTTTTTTTTACTCATGAAAAGTATGGGCTGGGGATTTAGCTCAATGGTTCCAGCACCTGCCTTGAAAGCGCAAGGTCCCGAGTTCGATCCCCAGTACCAAAAAAATACATCACGAAAAGTGTATTTTCAGACTCAATTTCCAACTCTCAGCTGGCTTATCCATATATAGATACAGAAAAAATAAGCCTACCTAACTTATACTGTAGGCAAAGAAGTTAAGCATCACAATCACAGGGTTCATGCTTTTCTAATGGGAAAGTACCCAAAGATGACCAGGTCTGTGTGAATAAGCTGGGAAAAGTAAACACCAACTTCATCTTGAGCCATATCCTCATTCATTACAAGTTTCTGCTATAAAACTTCAGTTCTTCTCTACCAGCTTGTTGTTCTCAGTACAGCACAAAAGTCAAGCTGCATCTTTCCTTCTGGAAAAATGGGCTACTGGAGGACCAACAGCAAGGGGAGGTTAACCAGAGGAAGCCACAACTTCCTTCCCTCTAAAAGTAAACAGCGCCATCTCTCCATAAAGTCAGTTTTATGAAGAAGCATGTGGAGTTAGAATGATAAAAGTGAGTGCTGCCCTTGGCAAAACAACGAAGCTACCAAGTCCGCCAACACAATGCTCAGCTATTATTTTTAAGGAATTAACGTTCAAATACAGTGGTGCCTCAGTTCACAAAGTTCATTTGTTCTACATTTGGAAAAGACTGCCACATGTGTGTTTGTGTGGGAAAGATGGCTCCAGTCGTGTCACCCAATGCGGAGTTTATAAACAACAACAACAACAAAAAAACAATTTTGCCAAATGCTTGTGAACCAAATTGTTTGCAAACAAAAGCATTTGTGAACCTAGGTACCACTGTATAGGAGGGGGAAATTTTGTGTTCTTAATATTTTGAAAGCTGGGCATGATGGCATACACCTGTAATCCCCCCAATTGGGAGACTGAGGCAAGAGGATCACTGCTAATTTGAAGCCAGCCTAGAGTACATAGTGAGTTCAAGGCCAGCCTGAATTACACAGTGAGACTCTGTCGCAAAAACAAAAAAAAATTTTTTTTTTATAAAACCAACTAGTGTCTTTTGATTTCATTATATTTGGAAGTTTGCCATCATTGAGAAGCCCATATTTGGTGGAATTCTCTTTTTTTTAAAGTCCCTGGTATTTTTCATTGCTCCAACAAGTAGAGACCCTCACAGATAAAGAAACCATAAAAAGGAACTATTCTTTGCTTTTATATATTCTCCTGCTTTCTGAATTTATACCTGTATAAATAATGGTTTTACAGTTTGAGTTAATCTGCCCTTCACTCTGCCACTACTTGCAGAATTCCTGCAACAATGAGGTGTCACCCATGAAATCCAGTCATTGTATGAAATGACTAGTTAAAAGTGTACACTACTTACTATATGAAATTTAGAAAATATTCAGTATGCGTAAGTAATCTTAAATAAATCTAGTACTGATTTACCTAAAAGAAGGAATTCATATAAAATTCTAACACTAAACTCAAAACTCCTAATACTTCAATAACCCAACCAAGATTTTGGAGTTAAAAGTTGGCAAGAAAACTGGCTGGTTTTAATATCAATTCTGCCCAGACTTTTGGTAATCTATATGAATAATCCCAATTCACAGTTTTCATTTTGACTGTACAGGAAATGCTTTCGGCAACCCAACATATCTAAAAAGGTTTCACTCTGAGTGATTCAAGCCCTCTATACAGCCTCAAAAGCCAAGGGTCAGAGGCTTTTATAAGACTAACTCACATGAAGCAAATTTATGTTGCATTGGAAACAACTTGCAAACCCTTAAAATCCATCCACAAGTGGCAATAACCTTAACAAGGGATAAAAGCTAAAATGCTTGTTTCATAAATATAAAACTTTTGTTTGTTTTTGATTTTTGAGATAGGGTTTTGCTATATAGTTCAGGCTGGCCTTGAACTTGCAGGAACCTCCCCAGGACTAGGATTATAGGCCTGTATCTCAGACAACTGTTGTTTCCTATATTAAGACCACATTGGGCTGGGGATTTAGCTCAGTGGTTTCTCCCCCTGCTGCACAAGCGCAAGGACCAGAGTTCGATCCCCAGTACCAAAAAAAAAAAGACTTCTTTCTTAGCTGGGCATGGTAGCATATGGCTACAACCCCAGCACTCAGGAAGCTTAGGCAGGAGGATTTCCAGTTTGAGGTCAGCCTGGACTATATAGTGAGACCTTATCTTAACAATACCAAGAGAGGGCTGGGGATTTAGCTCAGTGGCACCACACCTGCCTTGCAAGCACAAGGTTCTGAGTTCAATCCCCAGTACCAAAAAACAAACAAACAAAAAACAATACCAAGAGAGACACAGAGAGAGGAAGGGAGGGGGAGGGAGAGGGAGGAAGAGAAAGAAAACAAGAGTTCTTGTTTAGTTAATTTAACAAAATTTTTATTTTTCTATAAAACCACTACAAAAATCATTATTTCATAGACATTTCTCTGGAAGCTTACAACTAGTAATTATTGCCATAAATTGACAATTTAGATTAAATATTTCTTGGGAAATCAATGAGATTGTAGGAATCCCTAGGGAATATTAAAAAGTATAAAATATGGTCCATGTCCTCAAAAAGCTGAGTAAGAATATATTTACTGATTCATAGAAGGAGAAGGTAG
Source organism: Heterocephalus glaber (assembly GCF_000247695.1). Next base: position 13,836,804 of record NW_004624784.1, on the reverse strand, counting down.
CTTCAGAGGTCATTTTCTACTTATGTAGCCAGGACTGTATTTTGAAAATCCACCTCCAAAGAAATAATAAAATTAAAATTGACCTCCAGAGAAGATAATGAGATCCTTTTGGTAACTTTTTACCATCACTATAATGACAACCATCATTAGCAACTGAGTTCTCTATACAACTACCTCTTACTACAGTTTAAATCTATTTTCTCTTTTTCAAGCATCAGTGGAGCCAATAAAGTTACCATTCCTAATAACTGATCTATTCATGGTGTTTTATTTATTTATTTATTTTGGTACTGGGGATTGAACTCAGGTCCTTGCACTTGCACAACAAGCAGCGAAACCACTGAGCCAAATCCCAGGCCCTTCTACTCATGGTTTTTGAAGAGCTTTAAATCACCTAACCTTTCGTTCTCTCAGCATTTTCTCACAGGACTGACTTCCAATCATATAACCACTTTTTGAGTCTCCTCAACCCCTTTTAAGTTGAGGAATCTAGAAATGGAAAACAATACTCAAGTAATACTCAGTGCTAAGTATTATCTACATAAAAAATGCCATCCCATCAGGCTACCTGAACATCACTTTCAAAACCCCATTCAGTACCTTTCCAAAAATGACTTATGATGGCTCTTAAGACTTTCCTCTGACATAAATTTATTTTTTAAAAATTGTCTTGTACAAATTCTCCTAGCTTGTATAAGTCCTTGCAAAGTGCCCCTAGAAGTTGTCCACACACCAAGACTTCAATTTAGCAAATAGCCACTAACCACCTACTCTATGAAAAGTCACCACCAAATAATAGGATGACTTAAAATGGCCTATGGTTAATGGAGTTACAAACTAATGAGAGAAAGACACATTTAAAAGTATTCACAATGAAAGAAAGCCAGGGGTAAGTTCTGGAGGGTAAGGAATAAAGTGCAATAAGAAAGTAGAAAAGAGAAGTTGAGTTTCATCTAGCAGTAGTACCTCTAAAAGCTTCATGGGAGAGCTGGAATGTGGGAATCTGAGTTGAGACACCAAAGATAAACAAGCCAGAGGCAAGTCAAAAAGGGAATGACTCTAACTAAAGTAAAGGAGAGGCTTTAGCAAACGTAGAAAAGGCAGGTCCACAAAGACTGGAGAGAACACCTACTAGTTCAGCTGTCTAATGTAGGCGTAAACAGAAGTGTTCAGGAGAGGTTAAAAATGTAGAAATGTAGGCCAACTAGTCTGAAGGGCTAAGAAGCTTAAATCATATATTAGAGAGAAGTCAAATGGTTTTAGGAAAACAGTGACATAATCAGATCTACAAGAAAACCACTGGTAACACTACAGGGCAAGAAGGAAGGTGGGAAACAAGTTTAGAGATTACCACAATAAGCCATGCAAAGGTAATGAAAATTTGAACTAGGACTGAAAAGCAATGGGCAGGTTAAGGAAACACTATAATAGTATAATGGATAAGAGTGAGAAATCCATCGGTTGGAAGAGGAAAGACTTAAAAGATAACACAAACAGCAAGAATGAACTTTCAAGCAGAGGTAGGTTAGAATTTGAATCCTAGCTGGGCCATTTTCTAGGCATATGATTTAAGAAAACCTATTTAACTTGTTTGTGCCTCAGTTTAACTGTAAAAGACAGTATATTAAGTCTTCTAGCAAACCTTTCCTTTTTAATGAGAAGTACAGAAAACTGTATTTCTTCTTAAGCACACTATCTTCTACTAGTTAAAACTTAATCTGCCTTTGACCACTCTACTGGTGCTTATTTTTATTTCACAAGTCCTGATCTCAGAATTTATAATCTACAACTAAGTATTTCTTCTATAATTAAACTGTTACATTACACTGATCTCTGTAGACCAACACTTATTCTACCCAAGTTGAGACCTGAGAACAAATGTTAAATAGTTACTAAGTATAGTCTAATGGATCTGAACCTGGGGGCCAAGACCCCTGAAAAGCCTCAGAGTTGTGATGGGTCTAGTCACAGTGACCAAGAGCAGTGACTCTAAGGTAGCTCCACTGGCTTAATCACACATAGAGACATATATTTCTTGGTATCCTACCTGCTTATTTATTGCCTTCTTTTTCTTCTCCTAGTCTGCTTTATCTCTAATTATGTTTTAGTTGGACACCAGTAGCTACTCACTGTTTGGTGCCACCTAGCTTACTGATGAATATGACACCCAGGGCAAAATCAAGAACATTCTAGGGGGCCGGGGATTTAGTTCAGTGGTTTTGCCGCCTGCTGCGCAAGTGCAAGGACTTGAGTTTGATCCCTAGTACCAAAAAAAGAACATTCTAGGGCCGGGGATTTAGCTCGGTGGTTCTGCTGCCTGCCTCGAAAGCGCAAGGACCGGAGTTCGATCCCTGGTACCAAAAAAAACCCCAGAACATTCTACACTTGATCTTAGCCAAAAGGCCGAGAAGTGATAAAAAAGGAACATTCTAGGGCCGGGGATTTAGCTCAGTGGTTTCAACGCCTGCTGCACAAGTGCAAAGACCTGAGTTCGATCCCTGGTACCAAAAAAAAAAAACAAATAGTTAATTTTTGGGCCGGGGATTTAGCTCAGTGGTTTCGCCACCTGCTGAGCAAGTCCAAGGACCCGAGTTTGATCCCTGGTACCAAAAAAAAAAAAGAACATTCCAAAGTCAAAGTATATAGTATTTGTGTTAAAGAGAGAAATTATAGAACTCAAGTAGTACATGTATAACTCAATGTAATGAAGATCAGTTATCTTGGTTAAAAAAAAAAAAAACACCTACAATATTCATCCATTCAATTTCCCAGTTCTAATATTAATTAGGGCTTTCCATGTGACAGGCAAAGTGCTAACTGTTTTGTATACATTGTCTCAATTATGCCTCAAAATAATCTTATGAAGCATAATTTCTCCTAATTCCCAAAAGAGAAGCCGGGTATGGTGGCACACTTCTGTAATCTCAGCACTTGGGAGGCTGAGGCAGGAAAATCACTGGGAGTTTGAAGTCAGCCTGGGCTACATAGTGAGTTCAAGGCCAGCCTGAACTACACAGTGATATCCTGTCTCAAAAACAACAATAAACAGGGCCAGGGATTTAGCTTAGTGGTTCTGCTGCCTCGCAAGCATAAGGTCCTGAGTTTGATCCCCTGTACCAACAACAACAAAAAACAAAACAAAGAAACTGAGGCATGGAGAAGTTAAACTTTCCAAGGTCATTCACCTAACAAATGGCTAAACTAAGATTTGAGCCCAGTTTTAGCAGATCTTAATTACTGTGCTGTACTCTCACATTATTCCAGATTAGATTATGACATTCTCCCTTGGGCCAGGGATTTAGCTCAGTGGTTCCGGTGCAACCGCAAGATGCTGAGTTCGATCCCGGTACCAAAAACAAACAAACAAATGACATTCTCCCTTTCCTTGTTAAAGGTGTTCATATATGCATTAATAAAAAGTCCTACCAGGCCAGGGATTTAGCTCAGTGGTTCTGCCGCCTGCCTTGCAAGCGCAAGGACCCAAGTCCGATCCCTGGTACCAAAAAAATAAATAAATAAAAAGTCCTACCCAGAGATACAAAAGAATTTTCTCAGTAACTAAGCTTAGAGATGTTATCCACAGTTTGACAGCTCATAATTAAAGGCAATAACCTAGGAACAATGTTGTTTATCTCAAAATTAATCAATACTCATGGATAGACAAAAGTTTAATACAGACACAAATAAATATTTCTTTAGGAATAAGATATTTATTATAGATGTGCAATTAATTTCTCCCTAGTTTTTAGAAATGAGTTCAAAGGAGTCTGACGAAAAATTTTCTCCAAAAACACTCCTCACAAGGCATATTGTTCTCTTAATTGAAGACAAAAGGCCACAATTATTTTGATGCTCTAAAATGAGAATGAGACAATGCTTCAGCAAAGCATGGACATAAGGGTTCCGATCTCCCAAACAGTTCAAATGTGAAAAAGGTTCACAGTTCTTGCTGCTGAAAGACATTAAAACATCTCCATCCAAACATTCTAACAACTCACAACCAGAAATGCAAGAAAATAGATAAGATACATGGAAGAAACTCCAACTGCTGAAATAAATGCCTGAGGAATAGATTCTACCCACTGGTAGCAAATAAGATCTGGCTGTAGCAATAATTAAAGGTAATATACCTGGGGAAATCCCTTCAGTCTATTCAAACAGAAAAACAACTACTCATTTCAAGGAAAGGGGAATTTTCATACACTGTACAAAAAACTGCCAACTAACTTTACATTCATATTGTTAACTGTTTCCTTAAAACTAAAACTCACTAGGGTAGTATATCCAAAGTCTAAAAAGTTTTAGCAAGGCTTGCCTCTAACAAGTTTTGTTCAAAACTACAAGGGGATTTATATCATTTACAACAACTACAAATCACACAACAAAATTCTTCTTTCCAGTGTCTTGGTCTTTAAAGAAGCAAATGTTCAGCAGTGGCTTCAGTGCATGGTTGGCTTCCCCTGGTATGTAACCTGACAAGGTAAAAAAGCTCATTGAAATATTTAACAGTGGTGGTATGGATTTCTTTGGATAGGTCAAGAAAAGCAGCTCATCCTTCTTCAAAACATAAAGAACCATTTTATGGGAAGTCATTCTCTCAGTCCAAGTGTCTATGCATTTCCTCAGGGCTTTCTCAGAGACCTTATTGAGGGGTGAAATGAAAAGGATAACAAAAGGACCCCTTTTCTCTCCCTATTCTCAGCATAATCTACCTCAGCCACAGGGCTAGGAGCATCCACGCTGTCATAAATGCCAGCAATTAGAGAATTAGGCCATAAAACCACCCACTCAGGTATAAGAGAACAGGCCTCCAGCTTTATTTAATGCATGCCATAAAAGATCCTGTACTTCCTTCTTTCAGGCCTTCTTCACAACCAATGAAATGACAATAACAACAAAAAATAGCCCTTTGTCTGCCTACCTCATACTGATGTGATCAATGAAACCATCTGGGTCCAGGTAAAGGATTTAAGATTCCTTTTTCTCACAAAAGACTCCCAGATCCTCTAGCATGCCACAAACATATCTATGAAAGGACATGCTATATTTTAAGCACTAACATAATGGAAACTAAAATCAGACTACAATTATTCTAGCAGCCCAGTCAATTACTGACCTCAACAAATACCAGGTCCTCTGTAAAACTATTCTTACTTAGCTCAACAATTTTTAGAACACCCTAAAGTCTTTTCTAATCACAAAAGTTCACTCAAATCACAGAGTTAACTTTCAGTTTCAAAATCTGATACAGTTTTGAAGCAATCAATAATTTCATTTGATTGTCTTCACAATCTACTAGTCCACAAATATCACATGTCTGTGATTTACTCCATGATAAAATTAATTGTATTCAAGCTTCATAAACCAGTTTAGATAAGATCCAAGCAAGTGAACTCTTTAGCATCTTCTTTCCTACTAGGGCCTACAGGGTTAAGAGTCTAATTAAAATGTAGGTGCACCATGCCAGAATCATTAGTAATTTAGCCTTCCTTAATTCCTGAAAATAACATATGCAAACAAAGGAAGGTCTCATCCCAGCAATCCTTGAATAAGTCCCTCCCAAAGAAGGAATAATCACAAAGCTTCCCCCTTTGTCAAAGGTCCGTGCCACTGGACTCTGCACCTTGGCAAAAGAAGAATAAAGACAAGATATTCACAAAAGGCCTACTTGAAGGCGGTCAGTTAAGTGTTAGAAGGAAGCTGAAGTTCTGTGCCAACACTAGTGAAATGTGGGCAGGCTCAAAGAGATCTTAATTAGGAGACCTACAATTAAAACACAGCAAGTCTCCAAAAGACAGAGGCACTGCAGTCTGTTATGCCTCTGAGCAAGTAAAGCACTGTTGCCACCCCTTCTAGTCAGAGGGCAAAGTAAGCAACTGATACAGTCTGCACAGCTGCTCTCCGGAAGGACCATTCCCAAGGTAAAGCAAACAGATGAGATTTAAGTAAAAATGGGGGCCAGGCACTTAGCTCGGTGGTTCTGCTGCCTGTCTCACAAGTGCAAGGATCCAAGTTCGATCCCCGGTAACAAAAAAAAAAGTGTACCAGTATAAATGGGATTATTTTCTTTTAATGTCCCATCAAAATATGAATCTATTTTGTGAATAATTTCCTCCAGGAGTATGGACCTTAAGACAATTCAATAGAAGGGGAAGATGTACATGTCATATGGTTTCCAGGGAGAGATGAAGACATGTAAAAGCTATATATATTTTTTTTGTTTTGGTAATGGGGATCGAACTTGGGAACCTTTGCTTGCAAGGCACTGAGCTAAATCCTTGGCCTCAAAAGCTGTATTTCTAATGCTCAGTATAAACCAAAATTCTGCATTTCAGAATATATTAACAACTACTTCCAGCAAAGTAAATACCAACATTTTGGATTTATAAATATACTGATCTACTAGGTTTCTTTTTCATTTAAAAGCTAATACATGGCGGGGATTTAGCTCAGTGGTTTCGCCACCTGCTGCCCAAGCGCAAGGACTTGGGTTCGATCCCTGGTACCAAAAAAAAAAAAAGCTAATACAAAGGAATATATCACCTAGCTGAAAATAACTGCATTTTTGGATAGTAGGACCACAACAATGAAAATAAATTTAGACCAACATGAGTGGCTCCAAACACCAGCTAATATCTGGGGTTCTACCAGTTCTCAGAACTATTTTATCTTAAAGCTAAGCATACCATGTGTACACAGTCCCAGCAACTGGGGAGGCCGAGACAGGAGACTCTTTTGAGCCTAGAAGTTCAAGGCTAGTCTGGGCAATATATGCAGAACCTGTCCCTTAGTTATTTTCATTTCTCTGATAAATGAATCAGTCAACTTTAACAAAGTCCTTCTATCTTTTCCACATAATGAAAACTTTCCCACCAAAGTGAAATTTGTCTAATAATAACAGTATTAGTTAAATGTCCAAATGTACAATCTGATATTAAAAATCACCAAACAGAATCACTGACTCATTCTTTTTTTGGGGGGGGGGGTGTTAACCGGGTAATGAACTTGGGACATTAAGCTTGGGGGTCAGGCGGCAGGCAGTGGAGCCACTGAACTAAATCCCCAGCCCGTACTGACTCATTCTTCTTTTCTTTTTTTTTGGTACCAGGGATCGAACTCAGGTCCTTGCGCTTGCGAGGCAAGTGGCAGAACCACTGAGCTAAATCCCCGGCCCAAAAATAGTACTTATTAGTCTTTTCTTTTTTTTTTTGGTACCAGGGATCGAACTCGGGACCTTATGCTTGCGAGGTGGACAGCGGAATCACTGAGCTAAATCCCCGGTGACTCATTCTTGAAATAAACTCAAAGAAATTCTGATCTGGTCAAAAAATTAAAATAATAGAGAAGAATCAGGATAATGGAACAATGGGGTGCAGGCTTTTCATTTTATAGATCAGAAATTTAAGGTAGTGGGGCATAGTGGCACATGCCTGTAATCCAAGCTATTTGGGAGGCTAAGGGAGGAAGATTCCAAGTTTGAGGCTAGCCTGGACAATTTAGTAGGACCCTGTCTCAAAATAAGAAATACAAAGGGCCAAGGATAAAGCCAGCATGCACATGGCCTTGACTTCAGCTCCAATACTGGGGGGAGAAAATTAAGGCTGCAAGTGAATTGTCCAAGGTCTCCTAACAGTCAGTGACAAGAGGTGAGTAAGATGAGAGCCTATGCCCACTGACATTCACTCCACTTGAGTCCTCTGCTTCATTTTCTTTGCCAAATTCAAGATCAGCTGTGAAGGCAATGAAGGAGCAACTCTTACTCTTCGTTTGTAAGTCTGGTTAACATCCCTCCCACCAAAAACAAAAAACAAACAAAAAAACCCAAAAACTCAAAAAACCAAAACCACACACTTTCCAACTACCTTCCAGCTATAGACTATCATCTTTTAAAACCCACCCCCTAAAGCCCCCCTCAGTCCACATGAACTAAACTGCAATTTTAAATGAAACAAATACATACCAACATTGTAATTCAGTTTTTTTGGTGCCAGGGATGGAACTCGGGACCTTGTGCTTGGCGAGGCAGGTGGCGGAACCACTGAGCTAAATCCCCAGCCCTGTAATTCAGTTTTGATTCATATCTAATTAAAGTCTGCTATGTTATGATCAGGATGAAACCTTTGCTTTTAACATTTTGAGAGGTGGTAGGGAAGGCAAATGAATAATGAAACTAATAAAGACTAGTTTCTCATAAACTATTTCTGGAGTTTATACTAAGACAGACCAAATTCTATTTAACAGAAAAGATGCAGCTGTGCTGTGTTTATTTGGATGGCAAAGTACAGGAGTATGGAGTATGAACATTACCTGAGACAATCCTCAAAAAAGTAGGACACTGACACTATGGAGAGAAAAGGAAGAAATGGACCTTTGTGATTTTTTTATAGTGCACAATAAAATAAAACTTCAATTCTACTTCCTAATCATTATACAGAAATCACAAATAAGAGACCACCAACACCAATGTATTTTAAAAATAATTGCATCCTAACACTTTGGTGAGGAACTGCATGTAGGCATTATCAGAGACATATTCAATTCAACTGAGGTTAGGAATCAATGGCAGGAAAGGATAAGTCTCCTAAGAGTCCCAACAGGGAAATGATCTGCAAGTTCTATCCTTGAGTTTTAGAAGTATTAACTTAGGCTTTGTTATGAGCAACTTCTAGTCCTTATTTACTTAAAGTAAACAGTAATTTAAAGAGATTAGAATCATTTTAGGTCTTCATGAATCCAGACAAGACTTGATACAGAAGTATGAGCAAGTCTGAGATGCAATCTTTAGAAGTCTGCAACTATGTCAGCCCCAGGGTAAGCCCTAAACCTCCTTTTTGGAACTTTATCATTGAACTGTAGACCATATAACAAAATACTTGGTTTCCACACTGAAATCTACTAGGTCAGAGGAGATCATCACCCTGATTTAGCAGTTAACAACACACACCACCAACTCCTACTAGATTAGATTGCCCCAAGCTACTACGTAAAAGGCTTACCAAGAGCTCATTCAAGCCCCATTCAGAAAAAAATGGTCAAGATTAACATAAGTAGTCACCACTCTTCTCATAGTGAAGTAATAACTACTGTTCAGGCAAAAGTTTGAAAAGAAAAAAAAAAACCCTCTTACTAATATGATCACATTTGAAATAACTAATTCCCTGTTGAGCTTATACACTATAAACTATTGTTAAGCAAAATAAAACACTAGTTTACAATCATCTCATGATATAAGTAGTTAAGAAAATATTAGGACTTGATTAAAACTTTAAAGGTGATTTGTCAAAGACCAACAGTTATAATATTCTGGTGCCCAGACATTAGGTCCCTGAATCCAGGTGTCTCTCTAACCAGTCTCTTCAAAAGCAATATTTGGAAGCTATCAGCATAAAACTTTGCTTTTGAATATGTGATAAAAGCATTTGGAATGTAAACACTTGGTTCTTCAATACAAAGTACATAAGCATGCTAAACAAGAAGAAAACGCTTCTTAGGATCCCCTTAAAACAGACTAACTTCTCTAATAGAGACTTTGTTACATTCATATACATGGGGCTAAAATTCTACAAATAACCAGGCAAGTCTCAAATTTGAAAATAAGCAGGTAAATGAAATGTCAGTAAGTCTATTCTTTTATTTATTTTGCTGCTGTATCTTTTAAAAAAGCAAAATCAACTCACATTTAAGCACCAACTCCATGCAAGTAACCTGAACGGTTCAGTCTTTTTGTCATGTATGAGGCCTTTGGTTCTCCAACTACATGGGATCTGTGTTGTTAGCTTAAAAAATACAGAATTGGCCTTTCAAAAAAAATAATAATCTACAGCAACCAATAAATAGTCTCAAACAACCCTGCTGACTGCAGCTGCCTTTCTGAAGGCTTGGGAAAAGGAGGTGGAGATAGAGCAGAGAGGCTGGGAAAGAGGACGAGGCAGCTAGCTACACAGCAAGGAACACGCCCCCATCATGTCCTCCTTGCTCTGTCAGAAGGCGGTTGTTAGGTCTCCTGATCAGGCTGCCTTAGAAAGGATTTAAGAAGGCAGAAGACTAACAACTAAAAAATGCTAGCTTCTTGAAAGGAGGGTCTGGGGTCCCTGTGATCTCCTCCCTCCCCATCTTCCCAGGATCTTAAGGTAAATGTAAAGGGGTGTGGGGCAAAAAACGTGACAAGGGGTTTGCCCAGGATATTTTGTGTGCACCAACGGCAGAGCACGCACGAAACGGCTGGTTATCTTTCCCTTTCTGTTTCAATCAAGAGCACTCCAGAGCAGCAACCCCCCTACCCCCCTTTGCTTCGGCCCCTAGCAGCTGCTCTTCCTCCTCCTAGCATCCCCCATCCCATTCTCCCCTCTCTCCTGCGATTCAAACTCCTCCTCTGCATCCAATGGAAAACAAATGCGCAACGCCACTGGCTGAACCTGAACTCAACTTCCCTTCCCAGGGCAACTTTCCTTTTTATTGAAGGAGGCTGCATGATGCTTATGAAAGCATCCTCATTCTCCTCCCTTCACTAATAACGGGAAAGGGGCAAACCTTTAACCCTTCATCCACCTTGGGTCCCCTTAAAAAGAATCAGAGAGGTAACTCCCCCTTCTAAGGATAACTTTGCTTCTTAATCCTGCTCTTCCTTCCAAACCAAAGCAACCATCACACTAAAGTAAAACTGCCCTTTATCTACACTTCTCACATCAACTCGGATTCCCCTGCCTCTTCCAAGCCCCAGGTTTGGCCTAAGAAAAGGTGGATCAATAATGAAATGAGAAAAGAAGGGTGGGAGGGAGCTAGGGCTGGAGGCTGCTAGCTCTCAGGCACACTGGGTGGGGTAGGAGAGCAGCTGCTTTCCCTGGGAGGATGCTGCCCAAGTCCCCCCACAAACACCTCCCTTCACAGGGGCCCCTTTCCCCGGGGGGAAAGCCTGCTCCTCCCCAAGGGAATGCTGGAAAGCTGCTCTTCTCGAAGCCTAGGGGACCCTGAACTACTTCCCCTCAAAGATGCCATTGATCCTTCATTCTAAAGGAGGGAAAAGGTGGAGTGAAAGTATAGTAATTCCCTGCTACCAGCAGGCTAGATAGAAACCGCAGCCCTAGAAGATGGGGGAAGAGACTGCTGGAGGAGAGCACCGTTATCTTCGGAGGAAAGGAGGTGAGGACAGGCTAGGTGGAGAGGAAAGGTGTCCCCGTGGGGCGGGGGTGGGGGAGGGTGTGGGTTGGAGAAGGACCTGTCTGCTGAAGTGGGCAAGGGGTGGGGGTGGAGGTGAAGAAGGGGGAGTGGCTGGCAAGGTAAGGACCTGGCCAGGGATGGGACCAGCGTTTGGAGGTTTCCAGAAGCAAGCTGTGGGGAGAGGGTACAGATCCTCAAGGGTTAGGAGAACGTGGCCCTGAATGAGCCCATCACCCGAGAGATGCCCGAGAGGAAAACTGCCCTAGGAGTAACACATCTGCCCAGAGAAGGAGGCGGGGATGTGGCGGGATCAGGTCTCTGGCAGGGAGGGAGGGAGGAATCTTGCTCGGATGAGGTAATCTGTGTAAGGGAGGAGGGATTCAGTCCCGGGATAGGAAACCGGGCAAGGGGGTCTGTGCCAGGGCATTTAGGGAAGGGTCCGGGCGAGGAAAGGAGGGGGTGCGGCAAACGCCCTGAGCCAGATGGGTCTAAATCTCTGGGTGGGGCGCTTGGGGGTCTGCAGCCCTGTATGGAGTCCCAAGATGGGAGGGCCATTTGCCCTGGGTCAGGGACCCCAGAATGGTTTTAGAATTGGGATGCTCCTCAACTCGGATGGGGGAGGGGAGGGGGTCCACAGAGGGTCGAGACCCCAGACCTGGGGTTTCCTCGCCCCCTTACCTCTCCGCTGCCGCCTCCCCCGCCGCTCTCCCCAAACACGGCCCGGAACCGGCGCAGGTTGGTGCCGATGGCGGCCGAGACCTGCAGCGCCGCGTCGAAGCCCGGGCCCACCCGGAGCAAGGCCGGCCCTGAGGAGGCTGAGGACGATGACGAAGACGAAGACGAGGCGGACGACGAAGAGGCTGCTGAGGCGGCGGCCGTTCCCCCTGGAACCCCGGCCCCGCTGCTTCCCGCCGCCGCCGCGGCCGCCACAGCCGGGGGGGAGGGGGGCGCCCCGGGGCCGCCCCCGCCGGCCGGGGGCCCGGGGGGAAGCAGCAGGGCCGGAACGCGTTGCCGCGGGGCGCCCCCTAGGCCCCGGCGCCCCCCGCCGCCGCCGCCCCCGGTGGTCCCGGGTCGGGCGGGGAAGCGCCACCGACAGCTGTGCGCCATGTTCGCCCCGTGAAGTGAAGCAGCGAGAGGGAGAGGCGACAACACAGGGGGGCGGGGAGGCGGGGGGGGGGGCGCGGGCCCCGGAACCTGTGTAACGCTCTCGGCGTCGCCCCGCGGCCGTCAGCCTGCCGACCGCTAAGCCGAGCGCCGGGCCGCGCCCGCCCGCCCCGAAATCTGTATACGGGCCTCAGGCCTCCGCCTCCGATAACCGGCCGGGGCCACTCCATGCCGAGGCCCGGGCCGCCTCCTCCTGACCGCCCGCCCGCCCGGCAATCTGGATAACTGTGTGCCCCGCCCTCCGGGAGCGGCAGTGCTAGGGAAAAGGAGGGGGGAAGGAAGCCCAGGAGCCCAGCGCCGAGCGCGGGTTCCGGGGAGAGGGGGAGGGGGCGAGGACTACTGGGACGATGGAGGCGGAGGGAGTCGGGCCGCAGAGCCGAGAAGAGGATTACACACGTTCCCAGGACGCGCGGGGAATCGAACTGCCCCAGAGAGCAGCTCCAGTACAGCGCGGTTGCTGGGCCGGGGAGGAGGGAGCCTTCGCCGCCTCGGGGCACGGATCCAAGCGGGGCTAGCCCGACTGCAACGCTAATAGAATAAAAGAGCCTTTATTGTGTTACATGCAAAACAGAAGCGTTGCCCAGTTTACTTTAGGCAAAATGCAAAGGCCCTCAATGAACGCGTTTTAAAAAATAAAAAGGGAGCTCCTCCCATCTTCACGCTGGAACTCTCTCCAAAATGCACACTCTTCGAGAGGCAGGTCTCCCGCCACCTCCTCGCCCTAACAGTGCAATTGGGGCCGAGGAGCTTCTGGCCTTCGTGTCCTTCTACAGAGTTGCGTTGTTTCTTTTGCCCAGGCACCGGGGCCACGCTGTGCTCCGCTAACGACGCGGCGTTACAACGAAGCTGAAGCTGGGTAGCTAACGGGGCCTGGAGGGAAGAGGCGGGCAAAAGCACCCCCGCCCTTTTTCCTCCAGTCCCAGCCTGCCGCTGCATGCAAAGCAGACCCTAATGTATGCAAGGAGGGGGGGGGGCTCGCGAGCACGTTTCTGATTACGAGAGGGGGAGGAGGGCAGCTTTGGGCATTATGATACACTGGGTGGAAGGGGCCCGCTGGCGGCGAGCTCTGAGCGCGGGGTTTGCAAACCGGGGGGGAGGGGGAAGGGAGAAGGAAGGATAGGGCGGGCGATGAATATCCACCGGGTTTACTTTATTGCGGGAAAGAGAGGAGGGCGCCTCTAGCGAGGCGCTGGAAGCCAGCTAGGCTAGGAAAGCCGAGAAAAGAGGGAGGGGTTTGTGCCGGGAGAACTTGCGTTGGCTGAGGCCGGGGATCGATACACAGCCTGCAGGCCCCGGGGCAGCCTCCACCCCTTCCACACCCCCCCGCCCCCCGCCACCGAGGTGGAGTTCGCTGGAAGGTCACGCAGCCTTCTGGACTCCCGCACCGGTACAGCGCACTGCTAGTAATATTACAGCCTGGGGCGGCAAATTTGGGGAGAAGGGGGAGGGTCGTAGTGAGCAGGTTGCAATCAGCTCTGGCTCTCTGGAGGGTGCACTGCACTCCTCCAGAGAAGGTCCACGGCCTCCTGGTGCTGAAAACCTACATCCTTCCAACTGCGAAACGTTTGTGCAGAGCGAATGATGGCGTGGGAGGTGGAGGGGAGCAGGGAAAGGGAGGATACACAGGCAAGCCCCAACTCCCCGAACTCGTCCCGGATCAATCTTCGTTCCAACCGCGCAGGATGGGGCCCAGATGGTTTGCAAAGAGCACTCTGACAACGCGCACACAGAACCAGATTCCGTTATTACATCGCGTGGTTTACTAGGTGCAAAAAGGGTGGGAGTAGCGGGAGGATATTAAACGGCAGCCCCAAGACTCTGCTAAAGACATAGGCACCCCATTGTGGACGATTTCTCCATTGCAATATATTTAGCACTAGGCTGTGGGGCTTTTGCTTTAGTGTAGCTGCTCTGATCAGTTACAGATTGGCGACCACGTGGATTCCCTCAAGCATCCTGATTTGTTCCCTCCTCACTCTCTCTCGCTTATTTTTCTTTTGTATTTGCCGCCCCCCCCCTTTAATATGCATAACGGTCTGCAGAGGTAGTAGGCAGGAGACTGACAGGCTTTATATAACTGTGACAACAGGATTTCTTTCCCCACACACACACACCCTTGAAAAAACATATACGGCTGGGTTCTGAGTAACCTCCCCATTCGAGCGCACTTCATTTAGCACAGGTGGGAGGTCTGCAGGTTGGGTGGCAGCAACAAGAAGGAAGAATGTCTTTAAAGATTGTGAAGATTCAAGCCTCTGGGCCGAAAATCTCAGAGAAATTATCTAGTTTGTCACTTTGCCTCCAGGCTAGTTTTTTAAAAAAAAGGCAGAGAAAACCAGAATTTGGTTTATTGTATTTGGTTTAAAGTATTGTATTTGTATTGTATTTGGTTTAAAGTACCCTATACTTTTCATTGTACAGATGGGGAAACAGTCTTGGAATAAGCAGTAGGATCAAAACTCACTAGGGTCTAACGCAAATATCCACTAACCATATTGCTGACCATAAAAAGATATTTTGGGGGCTCAGTGCTAGAGCATTTGCCTAGTATATGTGAGGCCTTGGGTTCAATCTTAAGCATAATTAATCAATAATTAATAAAAATTATATGCCTTATTCATAAGGCACTTTATATGCTTTTAATTTTCAATCATTTGCTTAATAACTAACGTACTCATGCAGTTACAATGTCAAAGGAATTAAAATTTTCACTGTGCTGGTTCTGAACCACCCTCCCCCTGTCCCAAGTCATATCTTATGTTTTTTGTTTGTTTCTTTGTTTGGTAGTGGAGATTGAATCCAGAGCTTTCTCACAGAGTTACATACCTACTTTTTCATTTTTTATTTTGAGGCAGAGTCTCACTAAGTTGCTAAGTTGCCCAAGCTGGCCTCAAACTTAAAATCCTCTTAACTCAGCCTCCCAGAATGCTGGGATTACAAGCATGTGCCATCACACCTGCTTAGTTGCTCTTTTGTGTGGGCAAATGTTAGCAGTTTGTTGTATAAATCTTCCAGAGATAGTCTATGCCTACCCAAGCAAGTAAGTATAAATATTTTTCCATAAATGAAAGCATATCAAACCCATTTCCTGGATCTTGATTTAACTTACTATATAATTGGAAATCATTCCTATTGGCAGTTTCCTTATTCTTGGGACTGTTTGAAACAGATGTAGCTTAATTTAACCAGTTCTGTACTGCTGGACATGTAAATTATTTTCAATCTATCGAATTTCAAACTGCTGCAGTGTACAATCTTGAACATACATCATTTTGCAAATGTTCCAATATATTTGTAATATAGATTTCTAGAAGTGGAAAAGCTGAGTCAAAAGGTATGTACATTGTAATTTGGATAGGTATTACTAAATTATTCTCAGTAAAGGCTGTATTAATTAACTCCTCTATCAGCAGTTTTGAGTTTCTTTCTCTACACCCTTCCTGAAAGGATTTTTTAACCTTTTTTCTTTCTTTTTTTTTTTTTTCGGTACCTGGGATCGAACTCCGGTCCTTGCGCTTGCACAGCAGGCAGCAAAACCACTGAGCTAAATCCCTGGCCTAGGATTTTTTTAACCTTGATCTTTGCCAGTCTAACAAAATGCACACATTTTAAATTTTTTCTAAGTGACAGAAGGAAACTTTTAAGAAGGAGCTCCAAATTTTGCCCGTTTCCCTCCTTCCTTCCTTCCTTTATTTGTACCTCCTCAGCCCAATTTTGGCTGTTTCTTCAAGCTTATAAATTATTTCTGGTTTCAAAAGAACCCTAGGTGTTTGCTACCTCAGCCCTTTCCTAAAGATTTCTCATTGCAAACCAATATTGCAGTAAAACTAACATGAACCCACAGTCCCAAATCTGGGCTTGATTTGCAGGTCCAATAATTTTAGCTGTACAATCTTGAACTAGGGCCCTTGTCTCATTATGTCTCAGTTTCCTAATATGCAAAAATGAGGATATTAATAGCAACTTCATAAGATTATGAAAATTGAATTATATACTCTAAGTATCTTCTCTCTTATTCAGATAGAATCATTTTGCCCTAGGGTTTGTTTTGTTTTGTTTTGTTTTGTTTGGGTGCTGAGGGTTGAACCCACTCAGGGATTTTTTTTGAGGGTTTTTTTTTTTTACTGGGGATTGAACTCGGGTCCTTGCGCTTGCACAGCAGGCGGCCAAACCACTGAGCTAAATCCCTGGCAACTCAGGGATTTTCTTAATCATTGGTGAAGTTATCCCTTTCAATTCCTTTCTCTGAAGGAACCCCAAATGGACACATTGCATTAGTATAGTAGTCCCAGAGGTCCTCAAACTAAGACAAGAAGAAGGCTGAGTCATTTAAACTTGCCCAAAGGCTGGATCATCACTGACCAGGGGACTGCTTAGAATTCTTAGGTGCTGCTTTCTTCTGCAGAAGGAGGAGCAAGTCCATTCTCTTCCACATTTTTTTTTTTTTTTTTGCATAAAGGAGGCAGAGATGCACTTTCCCTGATACCTTGAGTTTCCATTTCTGAACCTAAAGAATTAGGTACAATTAGCTATACGTATACTTAATAGGGCTTTGAATGCTGACTCTAGTATAAACAGCTGGCTTTTTTGTAAATTCTAATAGTTCTGTCCAAAGGCAAGGACTAGAGAAGTTTTGGGCCATGAGCTCTTTGAGGATAGGAAATAACTTCTTACTCACTTTTGTATTACTTATCTTTGTATATCCTGTGCCAACCAGAGTCTGCACCAGCCCAATTAATGCTTTTAGAATAAATGGGCCTTCCCAGCTTCACTCTTGATGCTTGGGATTCATACCCAAGGGGTCTTGTTCTGTCAGATTTTGGAATTTGCATGTGCTGGACTATTTTTGTTGCTGTTGCTGTTTTACATTTTATTTAAATAAATTACATTTATTTATTTAAGTCTCCATTTAAAATTGTACCAATGACCAAAATTCATATTTTTAAGGAGAGAAAAATTATAATTATTATTTGATTGTGATTATCTCACCTTGTAGAAACTTGAAGGAAATGCTACACAGAAGCATTTTCTTTCCCTCTTTTCCCACTTGCCTCTAAATTGTACTCTTGTAGCAGACTTCTGATTGCTGTCCTTACTCTCAACCTCTGTCCTTTCGAATTTTTGTCCTTTTTTTATTTAGCAAACTCCTATTCTGTATCAGGTTAAACTGGAGACACAAATGTGCTGTATCTCAAAATGTTCCCAGGAACAAGAAAAGGTATAGGGTTTTGAGAAACAGAGTATTTCAGCACTATTTGAACATGTGGGAAAGTGTCAGAAATTGACAGGCCAAATCATTTTGGATTTTCTTATAAACTTTGGGGAAAAATGGAAAGATTTCAAGCTGGGACCAAACTATTGGAATGTGTGCCACATCACAGTGGCAACCAGAAATAAGAAGGCAGGCAGGTGGTGAGACTGGAGGCAAAGATAGTTAAGATATTTCAAGGGCCGGGATTTAGCTCAGTGGTTCTGGCGCCTGCCTCACAAGAGCAAGGACCCGAGTTTGATCCCTGGTACCAAAAAAAAGATATTTCTGATGTCTTCCCAGGGCTTCAGACTCTGGTATCCATATGCCAGATCATGGGTAATGAGCACAGCAGCAGTGAATAAAGACAGATTCCAGAGATAGTTAGCAGTTCGAATCTTGGTGTCCAGTGAGATGCAAGGGATACAGAAGAGGGGCTTTTCTCAGGGTGCCAGCCAGGATCAACAGGACAAATGGAGGCAACTAAGGTAAAGTAAGTAGAACAAAAGGAAGAGGAGGTTTCTCATTAGAGAGATGAGTCTGGATTTGGAATAGCTGAGTTTGAGATGCCTGTAAAATCTGCAGGTGGAGTTTCTCATAGGCATGAACATATTAGACCAGAGCTCAGGCAAAAAGGCTAGAAACAAGACCCGAGGGTTGGGAGCACAGAGATGGTACTCAAAATCATGGCGCAGGGGAGACCATGCGAAAGAGTCCGTGCAGCACACAGAAGCAAAGGCCAAGAAGAAATCCAGCCTGTGGGATGGTCTAGCTCAAAGTACCTGGTAAAAGGAAGTGGCGAGAGAACTAGTTCAGTGAGGTGAAAGGGGGCAAGTGGAAAACCAAAGAAGAAAGTTCCAGAGGAACTGTAAGCAATGTCAAAACCAGCAGACAGGCCAAGAAGCACAGGACTGAAGAATGTTATGTTCAGAGGAAGCCACAGGTGATGTCTGTAGGAGCAACTGCAGAGAAAAGGTGAAGGCCCAGGTCAGACCATTTGGTTAAACAGGGAATAGAAAAGGCAAGGAGGACCACGGGGAGGCAATTCCTCTAAGTGGCAGAGCTGGCAAAGGAAAGAGGCTTTTGGGCAATGGTGGCAAAACTGGGGCACACAGAGCCCTCTCTGTCAGCATATGAGCCAAGTCACCCCAGTCAAGGATTGACAAAAATTATCAGTGTGTATACAACAGCACTGATCACATTAATTGTGCAGAAGCATGCCAAATAAAAACTTTTACCTTTCAATAAAAGGCTGTTTGTACCACTGAAAGCTCAGTTATTGTGTTTTTAAGACAAAATGTGTTAATGTATGAGTTGTTTTTTTGTAAACTAAAACCTCAGTATTCAGGTTGAATTGCAGTGTTTCCATTTTGTGATAAATAAGTGGGTTTTGGGTTACAATTTGGGCACTCATCTCTAAAAGGTTTGCCATCAAATTGCCTTAGTGGCTGGGGATGTAGATGAGTGGTACAGTGCTTACCTAGCATGTCCAAGGCCCTGGGTTTCATCCTTATTATTACAAAGGGGGATGATTTAGCTGGGCACTGTAAGAGTTTATTTTTTAAGCTAATTTTTGGTTATTTTACAATAGTAATATATGCAAAGTAAAAATTTCAAGTATGGAAGAACATAAAATAAAAAGCCTACATTTAGCTCAGTGGTTTCGCTGCCTGATGCGCAAGCGCAAGGACCCGAGTTCGATCCCTGTACCAAAAAGAAAAAGCCTACATATCCTTTCCTTCCCTCCCAATTATAGTCTAACTCTCAAAGGGTAGTCATTATCACATTTGTTACATATTTCAGAATACATAAATGAGTATGTACGTGTGTATATGCATATATGTATGTATGTGCACATGCATATACACACATATATGTGTACAAACATGTATACATACATACATATATCTTTTTCTTTCTGTTTTTTTTTTTGGTACCGGGGATCAAACTTGGGACCTTGCACTTGCAAGGCAGGTGGCGTAACCACTGAGCTAAATCCCCAGCTACACATTTATGTTTTTAACCAAGATAATTATACTATGAAAATCACTATGCTCAGTCTTAGTCTTTTTGGCTTAACAATATGTCCCAGAAACCCTTCCTTATCTTTCTGACCTTATCTCCTGCCTCTCTCTCTTGAAGTCATCCTGCTACTGCTTTGACCTCCTTGTAGTTCCTGGAATACACCAGGCACACTTACACCTTAAGGGTTTTGCACTTGCTGTTCCTTCTGCCTGGAATGTTCCTCCTCCAGATGTCCTGTTGGCTCACGCTCTCACTTTCTTCGTAAGAGGCTACCACTAACATTCAACGTACCTTTTGCTACTTCATTTTTCTTCACAGCACTTATCATCATGGATTGTTACTCTAACATTAGAGTCCTCCATAGAGAAAGAAGCTTCATGAAGGCAGAGTCTTTGTCAACTTAATTTCTCTGTACCCAGGGCCTAGAACAAGATGTGATCCCTAATAAGTATTCAGTAAAAGATGAGAAAGCATAGAGAGCTGGCATAGTATGGTCTTATGGATATACATAGTGATTAAGTGTGCAAGCTCTTGACCTTAGGTTCAAATCTTTATTTTTTCAAGCATATGTGGACTTGGGTAGATGAATTAGTCTCCTTATCTATACAGTGGGGTCATCCTGGTGCCTAATCCAGGGTTGCTATGAGGACTAAGGTGTGGATAATGTACAGTATCTGATATGGACAAAATTGTTAGTCTATGTTTGTTGTTCTATCATTGCTAGTTTTGGTGGTTTGTTTAGCAGTGCTGGGGAAGAAATCCAGGTCCTTTCCCACCGTAGGCATATGCTCTACCGCTGACACCCATGGCTCCATACTTAGTATTCTGTTTCTTGCCCCCCCCCCCGCCCCGGTACTGGGGATCAAACTCAGGACCTTGTGCTTGCAAGGTAGGTGCAGCACCACTGAGCTAAATCACTGGCTCATACTTAGTATTCTGTAAAGTGACTCTGCCATCTGTGGCTCCACTCATCCAGCTCCTTTTCACCTCCTGGATGATCTCTTCTCAACCTCTTTTTTCTGTCCTTCACCCTTAGATACTGGTGTCTCCTGAGTGCTTGTCATTTCTCACATTCTCCTAGAGTGATCTCATGGTGTTAACTACTACCCAGGCTAGAGTGGTGTAACTGCCACCCCAACCACATAGTTCCCAGGGCCTTAGATGCCTACAACCAACTGCCTTGAGCCTTTCCATTCTAATTACTTGTTAGGTTGTATGACTCACTGTGGGTCCCTCGAGGGCTGGAATAGTTTCTTGGTTATCTTTACCTCTGCTCCTCCAGGCAAGGTGCTCTTGGTAGGTGGGGTTTGTAGGTGTTCACAGTCTAGTGAAGGGAAATAAACAGTAAATACATAACTAAATCAGGTCAGTTGGTGACAGAGTGCCATGTAAGTAGGACAGAGTAGAGAACTGGGAGAGTCTGAAGTGGCAGCAGTTGATAAAGGATGGCCGGGCTTTGGGACAAGGGGATATTTGAATAGAATGTTGAAGGAAATGAGAGCATAGCCAAACATGTCTGAGGGAATAGTGTTCCCAGCAAAAATGAGAAAATGCAGAAGCCTTGAGGTACAGTGTATTTGGGGACACCAGAGAGCCCAGTGTTGCTGGAGTAAGGTGGGAATAATGGTAGGAAATAGGGGTAAATGAGGTTGTGGGATGGGTTCAGATTATACAAGGACTTAAACTTAGGCAAGAAGTCATTGGAGGGTTCTGAATAGAAGGCTGACAAAACTTGACTTAATATTTCAAAGTATCACTCTGGCTTCTCTAAGAATAGGTAATAGAGGGCTGGGTGTATAGCTCAGTGGTAGAGTACTTGTCCAGCATGCAAGTCTCTGGGTTGGAGCTCCAGTACTTCAAAAATAGAGGAAGGATTTACAGATGCATTAAATTTAGGGCATGAGAATAGCAGAGGCAGGGATGCATGATTAAGTGAATGAATAAACGATTTGGTGAGATACACATCTCTATCTTAGAATGATACATTATCAGGCTGCTGAGGTTAGGAAATAAATAAAAAGGAAACATTAAGAGAACCAATAAAAGAGGATGCAAAATACCCTCATACTTCCATTTACTTGTAGAAAAGAAGGGTAATACAAGATAGGTCAGTAATATGATCATGATCGAAAGGGAAGTTTTTTTAAAAAAATTGAAGATAGAGAAACTGGGGCATATCTATTAGATTTAGAGGAAGGACTAATAAAGAGGAAAAGAAAAACCAAGTGTGGTGATGTACACCGGAAATTTCAGCACTCTGAGAGGCTGAGGCAGGAGAATCAAAAATTCAAGCTCCACCTGAGCAATTTGGCAAGTTAAGTGAGAACTTGTTTCAAAATTAAAAAATTAAAAAAAAACAACAACAGCAAAACTAACTTAGCTCAGGGCCGGAGATTTAGCTCAGTGGTTCCGGCACCTGGCTCGCAAGCACAAAGTCCCAAGTTCGATCCCCAGTAAAAAAAAAAAAAAACAACAAAAAAACAAACTAGCTTAGTTTAAGGGATCTGGGTTCAATTCCCAGCAACGCACACATGAGGCTTAATGAACATGTAGTGATGTTTCTGGAGAATCACCTATATTCATAGCTTCCACTTCCTTACCATCTTCCACATACTTTCAAGACATTGTCCTCTGACTGCTACCTCACAGAAACTACTATCACAGGGCCAGGGATTTAGCTCAGTGGTTTCACTGCCTGCTGCACAAGCGTAAGGACCCAAGTTCAATACCCAGTGCCAAAAAAAAAAAAAAAGAAAAGAAAAGAAACTACTATCACAAAGGACACCAGTACTGGCAAGCTCAAGATCCTGAGTTCGATCCTTGGTACAAAAAAAAAAAAAAAAAAAAGACACCAGTGATTTTCTGTATGCCAAAACTAATGGACAACTTTTAGTTCCTATCGCATTTGGCTTTTTTTGTAGTATTGCTGGTCTTTTGGAAGCTCTCCTCCCTGGTTTCTATAACCTCACCTCTCCCGCTCTTCCTCCTACTTCTGACTTTCCTACCTTAAGCTCCTTCCCTAGCTTTTCTCATTCTGTCTGTCCCTAAATGTTGGTTGAGAAGTTCTGAGGAAAGTCACATCCTTGGTTCTCTCCATTTTTACTATCTCATTCATTTATTCAAATATTGACTGCTTACTACTGCCAGGCACAGCATTAGGTGCTGTAGATACAGCGATAAACAAAACCCACAAAAATGCCTGCCTTCTCTTAGCTCAGGTTTTTGTCCTGAGCAATCTCACTTATTCTCAGAGGGCCTGTGACTTCCAAGTGGACATCTCCAGCACTAACTACTCCTTTAGGAATTTCAGATGCATGTAATCAATGCTCTGTTGATCATCTTCACCTGTATGTCCTTAAACTGAATTCCTCTGTGTTCCCTTTTCTAATTATAACGCTATTCACTCCCACTGGCCTATTTCCCTTCAGGATTACTGCAATATTTCTCAGTCTTATGTTTTAAGATTAAACTGCCTAAAATGCAAATCTGACCATATCATTTCCATCCTTAAAATACTTTACAATTCCTTATAACCCTCAAGATTCCTTAGAGTTTCATCTAACCTCACCCCTGGTCTCCAAGATAAATCTTATTCCTTATGTCCCTGCCTTAAAGAACTAATTTTATTCAGTACCTTGAATTATCATGTCTGATCCTGCTTTGGGGCATGTTCCTTCCATCTAAAACCCCCTTCATTTTCCTCTTGTCCCCGTGGTTGATTTCTAGTCCCCACTCAGTGTCCTCTCCTTTACCATAGCCTTCTGTGCAACTCTGCAACTCTGACATAACATGCAGGCTTCTATTGTTGATCTTTACACATTATTGTACTTGTGTAGTTCATAATTGTCTATTTTGCTACCTCTTCCACTGGACTGTCTCTTAAAGATAGAAAATGTTCCTGGTGTGTAGACACACTCATGCTTGTAATCCAAGCATTCTGGGAGGTTAAGGCAGGAAGATTGCTACTTCAAGCCCAGGCTGGGCAATTTAGTGAGTTAGAAAGACACTGCATGTCTCAAAATTTTAAAAAAATTGTTTTTAGAAAGGCCTGAGAATGTAGCTCAATTCAAAGCCCTGGATTCAATGCCAGTACTGAAGAGAAGAAAAAGAAAGAAAGAAAGAAAGAAAGAAAGAAAGAAAGAAAGAAAGAAAGAAAGAAAGAAAGAAAGGAAAGAAAGAAAGAAAGAAAGAAAAAGAAGAAAGAAAAGAAAGACAGACAGGAAATATTTCTTTTAAATTTTTCTGTATTGCTAGTATGGTGGCGGATGCCTGTAATTCCAGCACTCAAGAGGTTGAAGCAGGAAGGATTACTGCCAGTTTGAGGCCAGCCGGGGCCACATAGTAAGTTCAAGGCCAGCATGAACTGCAGTAGTAAGACCCTATATCAAAAAAACAAAACAAAACAACCATTTTTTTTTTCAGAATCACACTGGAGACAATATCAAATGCCTATAATCTCAGCTCCTGGGAGACTGAGTCAGGAAGATGGCAAGGTCAAGGTCAGTCTGGGTGATGTAGTGAAACCCTGTCTCAAAATAAAATTGAAAAAGGCTGGGGATGTAGCTCAGTGGTACAGCACCTGCCTAGCATTTGTGAGTGTGTGTTCAATCAGTCCCCACTAGCAGGAGAAGGGGAAGGGGAAGGGAAGGGGAAAGAGGGAGAGGGAGGGGGAGGGAGAAAGAGAAGGAGAAGGAACAGGGAGAAAATTGAAGGAGAAAGATTAAGTGAAGGTGAAAAGGAGAAAATTGAAGGAGTTCTCTTTAATGTAATAGATAAGCATTCTTCTTTTTAGGAAGACATTGTACATCAGTAAAGGTTCATAATAACTTCTTTGAATCTCAACTTTCATGCTTTAAAATTCTTGATTGTATTTTCTAATCCATCCCCTTTATCTCTTCCAAAGTTGTGAGAAACAAAGAAGTCACATATGATAGAGCTTTGACCTACTGATCATCACCTAAATCTGACTTTATATCCATGCTAGGTCCCTCCTATTTTCCATTCCTTTTCATTCTTTCTGTGTATTGTCAATGCTGCAGTTCCCAGAATCGGAAACCTTTCATTTGCCTCCAAACTACTTTGAAAAATTCACTAGATCTAGCATTACTGATAATGTTTGATTTTTTTTTTAAACTACAGGGAGAAAGAGGATAAAATAGTAATATTATCCCCTACTAAGATGTCTAACTTTGTGTAAGTAATGCTTAAATCTAATTGTATGGCCTAAAATTGGTTTAAGATTCCTTTCAGCCACCAATGCCAACTTATCCTAGGCTGACAGGACTAGAGTACTATTGGTACTGGAATCGAACTCAGGGCCTCTTGGTTGCCAGGCAGACAATGTGCCACTGAGCTACATCCCTGACCCAGTTGATCTAATTTAGAACAAATTTTTATCCACAGATGGGATGGAAACATCTAGGTGAGGATTAAGGTCATGGCCAAGGTACAAGAGGAGGAGGAAGTCTGAGTTAATTATAACCTAGGTTCTGCAGTCTTAATTCCAGGAAGCTGTCCCTTAGCTAGATGGACAACTTGTTGATTGAGGGATATTCTCAGAGGAAATAGAAGCAATCAGTTCTGAGATGGATTTCCATAAGTGATGGTATCAATATTGAAAAACTAGAAATTCTATGAGAACTATGTCATTTGAAAAACCTTTGAGTAAAAGATTTGATTATTCTCTCTCTAGAAATTGTAACTGCCTGGGAGAGTTCCCAAAGGCTATATTTTTATTTTCTTTCTTTTTGTTTTTGTTTTTTTGAGTCAGGGTCTCATTATGTAGTTCATGCTGGCCTTGAACTATGTAGCCCAAACTGGCCTAAACTTATGGATGATCCTTCTGCTTCAGCCTCCCAATGCTAAGATTACAGGCCCGCTGGGGAATTAGCTCAGTGGCACTGTGTGGGCCTCGAAAGTGCAAGGTCCTTGGGCTGGGGATTTAGTTTAGTGGTACCGCCGGCTGACAAGCACAAGGTCTTGTGTTCAATCCCTGTACCAAAAAAAAAAGAAAGTGCAAAGTCCTGAGTTTGATCCTCAGTACTTAAAAAAAAAAAAAAAAAAAAAAGGATTACAGGCCTTTGCCACCCACCCAGCAAAACTAAATTTCTTGTCTCTCACGTGAAATTGTATGAAGTTCTAATATCAAGTTTTAAAATGGAGAATTTATTTTGAAACATTATGGGTAAAGAGAGGCCAGGAAGTTGAACGATCAGTGAGTGTTTAGACTTTTAAAGTATGAAGGTTTATGTATCACCCTTCTGTTCTTTTGCCTTTCTCTCTTCTCTATTCTGAGCCCTAACAACATATAGCCAATTTTATTGCTTAGAGTTCAGATGTTTCTGGATGAAGACATAAAAAGGAAACCATCTTTTTCCCTATGCCTGTCCCTCACAAGGCAATAACCCACTGAAATATCTCAGAGTAGAGAGGATGTGGTTAGAGGTAGGAAACCAGGAATCAAGCCCTGCATTCCAGCCTTCTACTCCTGGCAAATGGTTCCAGTTTATTTAATCTTGCACTGACAGGTAAGAAAGGCAACATTTTGCTCCAAATCTTCCTCTAGGAGGGGGTTCTGTTAACCTGCAAGAGGCCTTTGCTGTAGTTGAGATAGAAAACACATAGACAGTGTTTTGATGGGAAGGGGCAGGATTTTGTTGCTGATTTGTGTCCTTAGTCCTTTCCACAAATAACTTTTGAGAGATTTACTACCAGTCCTTAGAAGTGGCATCTTTCTAGAAAGGGTAGCTGTGTGGCAGCAGGGTCAGATGGTGATGGCAGAGCAAACAAACTCAAGGGTCCCAAATCAAGGGCCATTTGGCTTCAGTGTTTACCTTCAGTGTAGTGGGGATAAAATCTGAATCACACGGTGAAATTGAAATTAGTTTCCCATCGTGGGTTGTAACTTGGATAAGATATAATATGCCAGCATAGTCAACATAACTGAAACCATAACAGGGTTCAAAGTAAAGCAATGATGAGCAAAATATCACCTTGACTTAGTATTTAGTTAAAAAATTTTTTTTTTTTTTTGGTACTGGGGATCAAGCTCAGGTCCTTGCACTTGCACAAGCAGGCAGTGAAACCACTGAGTTAAATCCCCAGCCCTAGTTTTAAATTTTGTATTGAAAACTTTTTTTTTGGTACCGGGGATCAAACTTGGGACCTTTCACTTTTGAGGCAGGTGGCGGAACCACTGAGCTAAATCCCCGGCCCATTTTTGTTTTTTTTAAAGACAAGGTCTCACTTTGTAGTTCAGGCTGACCTTGAACTCACTATGTAGCCAAGGCTGGCCTCACTATGTAGCAATCCTCATGCCTCAGCCTCCTGAATACTGGGATTACAGGTGTGTGGCACCACGTCCCCGGTAGATTTAGTATTTACTTGGTCATCATTGCTTTCATTTTTTTCACCAATCCTGTCTTCTTTTTTCTTTTACCTCAAGGTCATTAAAGTTGGTAACCATTCTTCCACCATTCATTCACTTTATAATTCACTTAGAATTACATTCTATTATTTGTTTTAGAATTTTCTATCCTCTTGAGATCCAGAATGAGATGGCATGAAGGTAAAAATGCAGGCTGTCCTTAGGGAAAAGAGTATTATTTCAACAAGTATGCTCTAATTCAAAACCACACAACAATGTTTTAACTGCTTTTGGATTCAACAGCACTGGAATGCATTAAAATTTGGAGCCTCTGAAGATAAACTTTCTTCAAGCAAACAGTCCAAGGTATAATTTTTATTAAACTTATCTACGTATTGTATATGTAAAATTCTATGAGGAAAGGTATGTTGTTGTAAACTTATTTATCCTTCCTGCTAAGGATATGCACCCTGAAATGCAGGTTTGGCAAAGAAAGAGGAAGTACAGATCAGTTTCTAAGGTGTTCCTGGGATTGCCTGCTTTCAGGTCTTCTCTAAAAGGACCTTCTCTTGCCCACTTCCTGGTTCTTTCCTCTTAGCCCTTATGCAAAGGCACCCCTGTGCTAAGCATGCTCTGTAGGAAAGGATAGCTAATCAGGGATCCAAATCTGTTGTACAGCTGTGGAGGTTGAGATGCAGGAATGACTCAGCAGGCATCTGCTCCTGAGCAGTCTCAGCCTCCAGGCCTTCAGGAAGTGAGTCCCCCAGGCCTTCAGGAAGTGAGTCCCCCAGGCCTGCGTCTCCCTCTGTGGCAAACTGCCACTAACCCTGCTGTTTATCAGCCCAGTACCAAACACAGTGAGCAGAATCTGATGTTTCATTGTTTGAAACCCTACCGTGTACAAGCCGGGTAATGTGATAGGCTAGGATTATAAAGGTGAATTAGATACAATATCTTCCTTAAGAAGCTTTAGATTTGCAAGGGAAATAAATGTAAATATAGTATTAGAGTACAATGATGGGTGCTTTAGAGGCATCAACAGGAGGGCAAAGAAGCAGTTTGGGAAAATCAGAA
Organism: Heterocephalus glaber; assembly: GCF_000247695.1. The sequence goes on along the minus strand of NW_004624784.1, from coordinate 13,808,770 downwards.
AAGACTTCTCAAAAGAGGTGACTATCTGCTTTGGAAAGTGGAATGAAGATATGCCAGGTAGAAGGGGCCAGGAATGAAGGCAGAGGGAACAGCATTTATGATAGTGTGGATTCATTAACGGATAAATTAATTTTATTCATCATCTTTGCATTGAGTGACTTCTGTGAACTTGGAGCTTAGGATCTGAACAATTCTTGTACAAGTGAGGTGTACGACTGTGTTTGGTGCCGAGCTGGTAAACAGCAAGGTTTAGCGGCAACAGAGGGAGACGCAGGCCTGAGGGGCTCACTTCTTGAAGGCTTGCAGGCTGAGACTGCTCCAAAGATGATGCCAGATGAGTCACTCTTGCATCTACATATGGGTGCAAATAGCAATAGATGTGGAGATGATGTGGAAGTGCAAGTGCTCCAAATGCTTAGGTTTTCTTAATCAATGGGAAGATAAATCTGTTGATTAAAAAAATCATAGCCCAAAGAAAAGCAGTATGAGATGGGCATGGTGGCGCATACCTGTAATCCCAGCCCTTGGGAGGCTGAGTCAGGATTGTGAGTCCAAGGCTGGCCTAGTTTACTAGCAAGTCAAGGTCAGCCTGGACTACTTAGCAAAGACCCTGTCTCAAAAAACAAAACAGAAAGAAGAAAAAGAAAGGATGAATGAAAGAATGAAAGAAGCAGTATGATGGCAATATTATGTGTTCTTTTATGGTTTTGATTATATAGAGTAAGAATAGTCACCTTGTTTCTCTAGCTGCATTCAGCTTCAAGGGGGCAAGCACAGAGCAGATAGCTGGATTCAGCCAAGGATGTGGTTTTGGCAAACATGTGAGAGGCAAGGAAGTCAAAGCTATATAAAAGAGAACGGTCATGACTGATGGTTGGGTAAGGGGTTAGTCATCAAGGCAGTGCTGGAAATGGTAGGGTCAGTTTATTGATGGTCATGGTGAACCCAAATTAATGTTAGGATTTTTGAGGTAATGGGCTTGCAAAGGGGCAAGACAATTAATTGTTGGACTTACTAGGGACCTAAGTGGTCAGGCTGTTGGCAGGATTACGTATGTATTTTATTTTTTTAATTTTTTAATTTTTTTGTATGTATGTATTTTAGACAGGGTCTCGAGATGTAGTCCAAGCTAGCCTTTATTTTGTAGCCCAGGCTGGTTCCAAACCTGTGGCAATCCTCCTGTCTTAGCCTCCTGAGAGCTGGGATCACAGGTGTGGGTCACCAGGCCTGGCTGGATTATTAAAATAGTTTTCAAATTTAAGTTTAAGAGCAGATGATTACTACATAGATTGCAAGGTTCCACTCTCAGATTCTGGGCTGGAGCCTGAGAATTTTCATTTCTAAGATCTCTGGTGATACTGCCGTTGCTGCAGTCCAGGAACCATACTTTAGAAAATACTGACCCATGTGTATGTTGAAATTAATAAGAATTAAGATAGAAATAGTGTTAGCCAGTCCTATAATCCTGTAATCCTATAGCCTGTAATCCCTGCAGTCTTGCTGGCTGAGGCAGAAAGACATCAAGTTCAAACTCAGACAGGCAACTTAGTAAGGCCGTCTCAAAGAAAAAAAAAAAAAAGGTTGTGGATGTTGGATGTAGCTCACGGAAAGGCCCTAGGATCAATCCCCAGTACCACAAAAACAAAGAAGCAAACAAACGAAGTAAGTATTGTAGAGTGCAGTGAGACAAAACTGTCAAGAAATAAAGGAGTGGCCAGTGACTTAGCCCAGTGGTGCTGCACTGGAGTGCAAGGTCCCGAGTTCAATCCCCGGTACTGAAACAAAAAATAAAAAATAAAAAAATAAAAATTGGGCCAGGGATTTAGCTCAGTGGTTCTGTTCCTTGCCTTGCAAGCACAAGGACCCGAGTTCAATCCCTGGTACCAAAATAAATAAATAAATAAATAAATAAATAAAGGAGTGTGACCTGGAATAATCAGGGAGTGGGTATATAATACAATGACAAAATATTTAAAGCTGGATTTTTATGGGGATTGGTTAGAAATTGTGTGGCCAAAACGTTTGGTAGAAAAATGAGATTAAGGCAAGGCCTTAATCAAGGGCCCTGCATGTCTGTTTATTAATGTGGTGGCCTATTATTTTGTGAGCTGGTCTAGTATAAACTCCCTACTAAGGTATTATCTCAGGTATTACTGTACTCATCACGTGAGTGATCACAATTGTTACTAATTCATGTCCTGGCTGAAATAAAAATTACATTAGGAAATAGTTAAGATGCCCCACAAAGCTATGTATTATCTTATATAACATTAAGGAGGTTGACATCTAAAGGGACAATAAATCTTAATAACTTGGTAGTAAAGATAACAAGACTAAGAATATAAGAAAAATAATGCAGAATAAACGGTGGAAATCCAAAGGCGGTCATGACTAAAGTGAGGGCACAGACTACAAGAAGGGATCACTGCCTGGGTCCAACTTGTGCTTCTACCACTTATGGGGCCAAATCATTTAATGTTTTTCCTGTTCAGTTAATGACTTAAGTGGGTATACATTCATGCCATGTGCCTCAGAGGAAAGTTGCGGGGGCTAAATGAGATGGTGCAAATGCTTTGAAAATGTAAAGAACCATACAAATATGAAATACTGAAGAGAAAAATATTTTGATCTAGAAATACTGAAGAAAACCAGGGCAGAAATATTTATGTGTAGAGATGACTGAAAAAGAATGAATAATGCTGAGGGCCGGGAATTTAGCTCAATGGTGCCACCGCCTGCCTTGCAAGTGCAAGGTCCTGAGTTCGATCCCCAATACCAAAAAAAAAAAAAAATGCTGAGCCAGTTGTGGTGGTGTATGCACTCAGGAGGCTGAAGCAGGATTGCTGAGTTCAAGTTGAAGGCTAGCCTTAAGTACAGTGAGACTATCTCAAAAAAACAAAACAAACAACTCCAAAAACAGAAACAATGCTGAGATACGTAGAGCAAAGGACTAAATACGTAATGAGAAGTTTCACATTTGTCCTGAAATGATGAAAGCCTCAACAAAAAGCCTTTGTTGATATTTATGTTGAATTTATTTTTATAGTGGTTTCCATAAGAATCGTAACTTTTGGACCATAGTGACTATTAGCATAACTGGCTTGGACTTAGCAACTATAATCTTCCCTCTCTCTCTTCATGCCTCTACTGAGAAAAATGCAGGATCATATGCACTTTTAGATGTACCTTTTTTTTTTCTTGGAGCGTTAGGAATCAAATCCAGGGCCCTGTGCATGTTAGGCAAGTACTCTACCACTGAGATACATCCCCAGCCCAATAATCTAATTTTTAATATGGCACAAAAGGTACCTCATGATTATTACCTCCTGTACCCAGTGCTTCAGTCTTGCTTCTGTTCTTTCCAAACTTCCAATAGGCAAGACAGATTTAACAGTTTTTGCAAACACTATTCCACCGGCCCAATATACCTTTCTATATTCTTCTTGGCCCTGTTCTCTTTATTGTAAATACTCTCTCCTCTTATAATCTCTTGAACCTTATTCTAAAGTCTGCATAACCTCTTTTTAACCTCTTCCACCTCCCTCATTACAGCACCATACTGAACTCTGTTAAATTAGTAGTCTTGTTCATATTTCAGCCATTTAGGAATTTATGAGGTGTACAGTAAACATCTAAAGCCAGGCATGGTGGTACATGCCTTGTAATCCCAGCACTTGGGAGGCTGAGGCATGAGAACTGCTGCAAGTTCAAGGCCAGCCTGGGCTACATGGTGAGTTCAAGGACAGCCTGAACTACACAGCAAGATGGTCTCAAAAAAATAAAACGAAACCCCAAAATAACAAAAAAATTAACATCTGAGTGATATTAAAGTTGCCAATGGCAACACCTGGCAACCACAAATTCAGGGAAAGCCTAAGCAGTTCTCTGCTAGGAGACAAGGCATGTGAACTTGAGGGCAAAAGAAATGAGCCTGGAATAGTCAAGTGGCCACTTCAAGGAGCCCACTGCTGTTTTAACCTAACAACATCCCGTACATGTACCATTAGTCTCAGGGGAGATCAGAGGTGTGCTGTTGGGCAGAGGAGGAAGTAGCAGGGAAGTGAGTAGTAAATGTTTATTTTGAAGACTTTGCAATGTGACCGTATGGTTCAAAAAAGTAATGTTACATATCACGAACTCAGCTAAGCCTCTGGACATTTTAACCAGATGATTTCAGACCTTTGTTTTTTTTCCTGGTTAATTTTAATACTCCTATACCGTATGAAACAGAGAAACTCACAGATCGTCATCTTCATGGTACTGAATCTGCAGTTTTTTGCTCTGCATATTTTAGGTTACTGAATACATTTTGAAGAGTAGTTTCAGTTTTGGTCACCTGTGTTTGTTGCAGTAGCAGCAAGTTGGGCATTACTTCGTATTTCAGAAGAGTAGCTAGGGCTGGGTGTTATGGCATATACCTATAATCCCAGCACTCAGGAGACTGAGGCAGGAAGAAGTTCAAGGCCAGTCTACAACATACAGCCAGACCTTGTCTCAAGAAACAAAACAAACGAGAAAAAAGAAATAGGCAAAACGGCCGGGGATGTAGCTCAGTGGTTCTGGTGCCTGCTGCACAAGCTCAAGGTCTGGAGTTCGATCCCCGGTACCATAAAAACCCCAACAAACAAAAAATTCCTCCCCAAAACCACTACCCCCCCAAATGTAGTGAATAAATTTGGAATTGACGGGATAAAGGCTCAAAACTATTAGAGGATTAATGGTATGATGCGAACCATGTTTTTATAATAAATATGCAACCATCTTTTGGTTATCAACTGGCATTGCCTGGTTTGCTGTAGCTATAAAGAGGACGCACCACATTAAATCAACCAAGGACAGTACGGTCCTCAGTAAAGCCAATGAGTGGTCAGTATGTTCAATATCTTTAATAAAATGGCTAAAGAGGGCCAGGGATTTAGCTCAGTGGTTCCGCCGCATGCCTCGAAAGCGCAAGGTCTCAAGTTTGATCCCCAGTACCCCAAAAAAAGAAAACAGACCAACACGAATCACTTCAATTTGTTTCAGGATATATTACTTAGATGCATGGATGACACTAAGTTATCACCCTGTTTAATCATCTGTAGGATATTTTTTTTTGGTACTGGGGATTGAACTCGGGACCTTGCGCTTTTGAGGCAGGTGGTGAAACCACTGAGCTAAATCCCCAGCCACTCTGTAGGAGATTTTATTTTTGGAAAGACAGGTTCTAAAAAAAAAATCATAAACCAGTTAATAACATATATTGAAATTAGGTATAAAGAGTAGGTCATGGCTCTCATTCACTGTCATAGTTAACAAACAGGCCAGGTCTGATGATGCATGCCTCTAATCACAGAACTCTAGGAGGCTAAGGCAGGAGAACTGCAAGTTCAAGCCCAGCCTGGACAACTCAGTGAGACCCCTCTCAAAAAACCCCCCCCAAAACCCCAAAGGGCCAGGGATTTAGCTCAGTGGTACCATGCCTGCCTTGCAAGTGCAAGGTCCTGAGTTTGATACCCCGGTACCAAAAAAACTCAAACCAAACCAAAAAAAACAAACAAACAAAAAACCCAGAAAGAGCGAGTTGGAGATACAGCTAGCTCTGTGAGAAGATCCTGGGTTCAATCCCTAGTACCATTACTACCACCACCACCACCGCCACCAAAAAAAAGAAGAAAAAATGTCACAAACATGCATAACTAGAAAATCACCCTCATACCCTCCTATTTTTCTCTCTCGGGAGGGACAAATATTCCAATTGACAAGTACTCAAAAACAAAACAAGGGGCCAGGGATTTAGCTCAGTGGTTTCGCCGCCTGCCGGTGCAAGTGCAAGGACCCGAGTTCGGTCCCCGAAACCAAAAAAAAAAAAAAAAAGACAAGTATTCCAAAATTTATATACATAGCAGTTGTTAAAGGGTCTTTCTATGATTACAGCACAGAGAAACAAACTAATTTTATTCTTTGTAACTACTAACATTTTTTTGAGACAGGGTCTCATTATGTTGCTGAGATGGGTCACAAACTCTTGGGGAGTTGCTGGAACTTTGGGTATGTGCCACCATGCCCAACTTTTACCAATATGATTTAACTATATCACTCTGGCACATGTTATTACTATTTCTTATAGTATGGGAAGTTTAGGAATCTTTTTCTTTTCATTTTTGTTTTTTGAGACAGGGTCTCATGTAGTTCAGGCTGGCCTCAAACTCAAGGGGATCCTCCTGTTTCAGCCTCTTGAGTGCTAAGATTACAGGCATGTACCCTCCCACCGAATATTCTGGTTTTTTTTTTTTTTTTTTTCTGGTACTGGGGATTGAACTCAGGACCTTGCACTTGCAAGGCAGGTACAGCACCACTGAGCTAAATCCCTGGCCCCACATGTTCTGTTTCTTAAGGCTTTTCCCTCAAATTTTCTGGAAATAAAGCTTACATAGCATATATTTTATTTATTTATTTATTTGGGTACCAGGGATCGAACTCGGGACCTTGCACTTTTGAGGCAGGCATCGGGACCACTGAGCTAAATCCCTGGCCCCAGTAGCATATATTTTAAATCTTCCAATCAAAACGTTATATTCACATATTATATACCAGATTGGGATATTTACATATATCTTCCAATTTCAAATTAAATAGACTTGCATTTAGAGTTGTATTAATATATAAAAGCCAAAGACAATCCAATTTAGTATCAAGAACTATGTCCTTTCATGTAGTATATGACAGAGAAAATACTGATAGTTGACACATTTTATTCAGATAGCAGACATTCTGATCACATGATTCATCATGTGATTCAAGAACACTCAAATATTACATTAAATATAATCAGATGTTAAAGATATTCAAACATTATAGCCAACGATGCCACGCTTGCCTATGATCTCTCCGATATAAAACCACATCCACACTTCGGTGGCCACCAAACCATTCAGTACAGCTTCCTGAAAAAAAAAAGTACACATTTTAAGGTACCTCTTTTTTTTATATATCTAAAATTATTCTTTTCCAGGATCAAGTGACAGACAATATAAAGATGCTATTTAAGCTACCATGCAGCTTTGGTCAACACTGATATTAACTTATTGGTGTTAACTTTGTTCAACTGTTGAGAGCCCTTGAACTTTCAATTTTGTAAGGTAAGTAGTCCAGAGCTTATAAATTCTTTCAAAGCATTCTTTAAAGACCTAAACTGACTTAACTCTTTCATTATTAGTTTATGAGACACTTTATAGATCTTGAAACAACCGACATCCTTGAAATAGCTGACACTTCCAGACAGGGCATTCATATGAAAGGCCAAGTTTCTGAAAACAGATATTTCTGACTGGCTAAAGAAAATCTGCTTCAAGATGAAGGGCTTTGTCTTCCCCTTTATACTTCATTTTTATTCACATTATTTGGACTAATTCTTTCTAAGAATTCAGTACTCAGTTTCATAGCTGAATGAATTTTTATTACCCTAAAGGAAAAACAAACAGTTGCAGAAAGCAGTTTCATCAAAGCACAAATATGAACCTTAAAACTCTAATTGAAGAAGTATCATTCCATAACAAAATTGAGCCTTTTTCTTTTAGCATTTCTGGAAGTGAATTTTTTCCCCTTCAAATTAGACCAGAAGTTATTGTTTTCTGAAAAATAACTGTATTTTCCAAGACATAGGTTCTACAGTCAGCAACTACTAGACACTTAGGCTTTTTTTTTTTTTTCTGGTACTGGGGATCAAACTCGGGACCTTGCACTTGCAAGGCAGGCGGTGGAACCACTGAGCTAAATCCCCGGCCCTACACTTAGGCTTTTCGTACCCTGTGCTCAGATCAAGTAAATATAAAATTCAAGTTCCAGTTCTTATATCTTTGTTTTTTTTTTGGTACAGGGGATCGAACTCAGGTCCTTGCGCTTGCGCAGCAGGCAGCGAAACCACTGATCTTAAATCCCCGGACCTTACTTTAAGCTTCAAGTAACTTGATAACCCAGGTTTTGGCATTTTTATCCTTCATGTAAGTATTAGCGTCCTAATATAATGTGAGAGTTCTTCTGGCTGACTTGGAAATAATTCTAAGACTAAGGATGAAAAAAAAAGAATCAGCAAAGCAAGCCATTATATTTTTCTATACTAGTCAAAATTGGAAAGGAAAAGGGTTAGCTCAGTGGTTCTGCCGCCTGCCTCGAAAGAGCAAGGTTCTGAGTTTGATCCCTGGTACCAAAAAACTCCCCCCAAAACCAAACAACAACAAAATTGGAAAGGAAAAAAGTTTCTACTTTTAAAAAATGCTTTCTTGCTATAGTACAAAGCTACTAGGGCTGGGCGTTGTGGTGCACGCCTGTAGTCTCAGCACTCTGGAGAGGCTGAGGTAGGAAGACTGTTATGAGTTTGAGGCTATCCCAGGCTACATAGTGAGTTCAAGGCCAGTCTGGAATACATAATGAGACCCTGTCTCAAAAAATCTAAAACAAAACAAAACAAAACAAAAACCTACTAGGAAACTAAGACATAGAATAGCTGAAGTATTTCTAGAAAAGTAAGTATCTTCCTTCATAGTAAAAAAGAGATTATCTCTTATTATTTTGGATTCAGCCTCCCTGGAAAAAACATATATTAATTAAAATAATCAGAAGAACCTGAAGGGAAGACATTTTTTGTTATGCACATAGGTTTTTATTTAGCCCATAGTTACCTTAACTGTGAGCTGTTTGAAGCTACCAGTTTTAGCACTATTGACTATTTTTTTCAGGCTCTGAATAGCTACAGGGATCTCAGCAGGAGTTGGAGGAACCAGCTCAACCTTGGCATAATGCCAAAATGTGGCCAGTCGAGGCTTGGAGTAAGTCACAGCAGCTGGAAAACAAAACAAAACAAAAAACCAGGATGAACTCACTAGAGACCGAAAGAAGCAGATGTGTGGGTTGGACACAAATATTTATTCATGCATCACATTCATTCACTGCTTGTACTAAATGTGCACCCAGTGTAAAAAGTCAAAGCTGCTCCAGGGTAACAAGAGGCCTTTAAAGATGCAGAACACCTGTGTCACAGAGACGTTCAATCAGGCAGGAAGCTATAAGCACATTCAATTATGCTGGGACTTCACTAGCGGCCAGCTAGTGCTATAACTCCACTTATGAATGGCAAATTTAATTAACTGTAAAGTTACCAGTAGTTGGAGTCAAAAGCAAGAAAACCAGCAATTTATTCTTATTTTCTTGGTAAAGAGATCAGAAAATGTGGAAAGAAGTCCAGAAGAAAGGAAAGAGCTATGTAAAATGGCACCCTTAAGAATAACATTAAACTTATCAGAACACTGGCCACACACACAGATGGAATTATAGCAATTAGCTCCCACTTTTGGTACCCTCATCAATATGTGCTGGATTATATTTTTTTCTAACAAAAGCACAGCTGCTCCTTAAAAAGAACAAAACAAAACAAAAAACAAAGAAAAACACCAAAAAAAGCATAAATAATAAAAAGTAAAACCTACATGTGTTAAGAGAAGCCAAAATTAGAATCTATTATTAAGCTAAAATTCCTTAAAGTACTCACTATTTCAAGGAATCCTTGACAACCATAGTAGATGTGACACTATGGTAGTGACTTCAGCGAGAGGAAGAAATATATCATGTATAACTGCATGAACATTCATAAAGTGTTTATTGTTCAAAAATGGATTAGCCAAGGCTTTTGGTACTTTTACTGTTAACTGTCTTTACTTGGATATTTCACTATTCTCAGATCACTATCTTCATCCTTTGTGTCTGGGGCTGTGGCATAAAATTTTAAATAGACACAAAGCTCTAAGAAATTATTCTAAACACAACTGCTGATGCAGTTAAAAAGTACAGTGTCTATGGGAATAGTCAACCAACTATCTCTAAAATCATCTCCAACACAGATATGTCATTCTAAAAGAAAAAAAGAACTCAGGCATGGTGGTGCACACCTGTAATGCCAACACCCTGAAGGTCAAGGCAGGAGGACTGTTAAGTTCAAGTCCAGACTGGGCAACTGAGCAACACAGTGAGACCCTGTCTCAAAATAAAAAAGGGTGAGGATGTAGCTTTGTCCAAAGTTCTTGAGTTCAAACCCCAGCACTGAAAAAAACCCCAAAACCAAACAGGGATAGGGTATAGCTCAGTTTGTAGAGTGCTTGCCTACCATGTATAATTTTCTGGGTTTGAGTCCCAGTGTCATAAAAGAAAAAGAAAAGAAAAGAAAACAAAAGAATACTACTTCTACTTTGGTTGTTGAATTTTTTTCAAGGGCACAGATTAGTAAGTTTGAAACTGCTTAAATGTATATGAAGGATGAACAAAACATAAATAGTGGATGGTGGGAGCCAGGTTTCTCACCAAAAGAGAGGTAAGTTAGAGATAAGCAAGAACCAACAATAGCAGCTATGGGTGGTGAGTGCCTGTAGTACTAGCTAACTGGAGGCTGAGTCAGGGGGTATCTTGAGCTCAGAAGTTCAGGATGAGCCTGCACAACATAGTGAGACCTCATCTCATATAAAAAGAAAACCCTATTCAGAGGTTATTGGGGCTCTGGGAATACCAGTGTTATAATATGTGCTTAACATATGCAAGGTCCTGGGTTCAAGCCCCAGCACCAAAAAAAGAATAAACCTGGACACAGTTGAAGAGATTTATATGAACTCAGGGTTAGCTTAACATATACAGATGAATACATTGAGAAACAATCATGGATATACATGAGTATGTTATGTACACCCCTCCCCCCCATATGTATCTGTATCCCTCGTCCACACAGAGGACCTAAAAGCAATGATATTCTAGTAGCAAGGAGCAAACTCAGCACCTAGATTTTAGTTTCTAACTTCCACTGTCCAACAAAAGGAACTGGTCTCTTTGGAGAAAGGCTTGCCTTAGCTGGGTAGAGAAAATATGAATCTGCATACAGTACCAGAAAGTAACGGGGCATATCAAACTGATGGAAGTGTCAACCTAAAATAGTTCCTTATGGCCAAGTCTAAAAATCTGAGCAATGAAGAACAAGCAATGGTATTCAAAGTTTGAGATAAATGTAAATGAGTCATTACAATAAATGATTGAACAAATAGCTGAAGAAACAAGGTGTTTCTTACAAAATTCCATTATTATACATAGAAATTCCTCTTTTTTTTTGAAACAAGGTCTTGCTATGTAGTTCAGATTGGCCTTGAACCCCTGGCAATCCTCCTGCCTCAGCCTTTCGACTGTTGGGATTACAGGTGTGCACTGCTACACCAGCCAGAAACTCCTTTATACAACAGATGGACCCACTCCCACCTGGGGGCTGTAAACCTTACCTCATGGACTAGACATTGTTACTTCTAAAGAATAGACAGGGAAAGGGAAAATAAATAATTTTACAGTGGAAGAACCTATCAAATGTTATCTTTTTGAAAGGGGGATTGAACTCTGGACCTTGCGCTTGTGAGGCAGGCGGAGGAACCACTGAACTAAATCCCTGGCCCTATCAAATGTTATCTTAACCAAGGGATGAAACTTGTATCATCAGTGACGTCACATGGATATTAGATACCTCCTGATATGCCATTAGGGCACCTCATCTCTGTGGTATTTTCTCAAAATCCACTGTTCCAGACTAATCCCAAGAGAAATACCCGATAAATCCAGAATGAGGAATATTCTTCAGAATATCTAGATAGATACCTCAAGAAAGTCAGAGTCATGAAAGATAAAGAATTGAAATCATCATGAATGAGAGGAGACTGAGAGATATGACAACTTGAATGTAATGTGAGGTCCTGCATTGGATCCTGGGATTGAAAGTGATTAAAGGAAAAATTGGTGAAATTAAAGTAAACTGTACACTTTAGGTAAAGGGGAAAATCAGACTGTCATAATCTTTCTTGGGAAATCTGATAAAATTACTTGTTTCTATAAGCTTCTTTGTCTTCCAGGGAATGGACAGACATAATTGGTAATTTATCAAGCATTTAACATTCACATTTAATACACAGGTCTATGATATAAAGCAAAATGTATCTCTGCTTTAACATTCTGGTCCCATCTGAGTCCTCTTTTCTAGGTACTTCTAGAAGAGTAACAAAAATTAATTTTGACATTATTTTTCTTTTTGGATTTTTTTTTTCCTGGTACCAGGGATCGAACTCAGGACCTTATGCTTGCAAGGCAGGCATAGTGCACTGAGCTAAATCTCCAGCCCTTCTTGGATTTTATTACAGACTAGTTTTCAGTTCCCCAAAATGCACCACCCAGAGCAGTGATGGTGAACCTTTTAGAACTTTCAGTGATAGAAACAGTGATAGAAACTCGCACACGTGCCATAGATTCGCCACCACTGACCTAAAAGATGTGAAAACAATGGTAGGTCAAAAATCCACTTGAGCCGGGGATTTAGCTCAGTGGTTCCGCTGCCTGCCTCGAAAGCGCAAGGACCCGAGTTCGATCCCTGGTATTAAAAAAAAAAAAAATCCACTTGAAATATTAAAAACTATGCCTCAAATCACTCAACACTCAAAGAATGAAGCCTTCTCCTTAACTCGAAAGTTCTAAATGAGAAGTCCGTTGGCAGACTATATAAAACACAGTCTATGTACTAGACTGCAGTGAGATAGTGGATAAGCTGTCTCACTATTAGATCTGAGACGGTCAAGAGATCTGACCTGTAAGAGGAAGCAATCAAGAATCAACAGTACATGGCATTGTAAGGTCTTCAATATCTCACTGTTTGTCTGATGATGGAGTGAAAAGAGGAGGGAATTAATTTTTAAAATACCAAACATAGCAAAATATGCTCAAAAACACTACCTGTATTATTTGAAATTCTGCTTTCTACTCATATTTCACAATGAAAGCAATTTAGAGATTTTACCTTCAAACAATATACCACATCTGGCCAGGCATGGTGGCGCATGCCTGTAATCTCAGCACCTGGGAGGCTGAGGCAGGAGGACAGCTGTGAGTTCTTAGCCTAAGCTACCTAGTTAGTTCAAGACCAGCCTGAACTTGATAGGGAGATCCTGTCTCAAAAAACAAAAACAAACAAAACACAAAACCACATCTAGTGAAGAAACTTACATCAATTTACCTCCCTTCAGGAATAAAATTAGTAACTTACTGTTCAGAAGGCAAATGAAATATTTACTGACAGAACAGTTTACTATTCAGGCTTATGATTATTCAGGGCTGTTCTGAAATACGGGGTCTACTAGTTAGATTCTTCAAACTGAAAAAAAAAATTCGTGTATGCTCCTATACTAAAAAAGATTGTTTATATGAATAATTTGTTTTTCTTCTGGACACAGGGTCTCCCTGTGTAGTTCAGGTTGGCCTTGAACTCACTCTATAATCCAGGCTGGCTTCAAACTCGCGGCAATCCTCCTACCTCAGCTTCCAGAGTGCTGGAATTATAGGCGTGCACCACCATGCCTAGCTCACGAATATCTTTTCATGCTTATAGAGGACTGGAATACTCATCCATAAAGTCCAATTCCACCTAAAATTTCCCTAGGACCAGAGCAAAAATTGTCAGCATTCAACGTTCAAAGCGCACAAATCCTTAAACATTTCTGTTGACTTTCAAATAGTCTATCAGGAACCACATCACCTGATACTTTCTGCCCTTGCTTTTCCAGTTCTCCTAAAAGAGCCATCATTTTGGTATTCCAGATCTTAAGAGATCTAAGTGGGCGTCGTGGCGGCAGCTGCTCGGCAACTCCGGGCTTCCTTCACATTACCTCTTTCCTGCAGTGGTTATAATTCAGCAACTTCTAAGGTGTAAAGAGAGCCGAGCAGTAGGCCAGGCAAGAAGAGGGCCAAAGGACGGCCTCAAACCTGCCTCCTGCTCTCTGCACCTTCAGGCCGTCCCGCCCCGCCTACTGCTCCAGCTTGCCTCGGATCACAGCAGCCTGCTTCTTCCCCCGGAGCCCCGCCAGCCTCCCCGTCGCCCGTGTACCCGCCTTGGCAGTCTCAGGCAGTGCTCACCGTTCACCAGCGCCGGGGCCTTCTCCGCGAGGTTACGGACGAACTGGGCCATGGCTCTAGGGCGGTAAGGCAATCGCCTCACCGGCCAGCTGAATGTCACCCCCGCGAAGGACCCGCTGCAAGACCCCGTCCAACTTCTAAGGTCAGGCCGCCCCTTTCCACGCCCGTCCAAAATGTTCAGGTGTTTTGGTATCCTTGCGGAATCTAGCCAATTAGTCTAGTTTATTTAGTTCAGAAGGAGAAAGAAGATGGGGAAAAATGAGATTAGAGAACTGATGGAAAGCAGTGGTATTCAACATCGAAACAGGCATGTCTTGGGGCAGCTACTCATGGAGCCCGGAATGCGGACGCGGTAGGAAATGCGCATGCGCGCATGCTTTTCTGGGCCCAAACCTTTGCTCCGGGTTAGGGACTCCCCACAGCTTTTGAGGGAACGGAAGGCACTGGTGAGACCCTCTTGGTCCAACACGCGCTTTATAAAAGGAGAGGCCCACGGCCTAATATATAAAGTTAGATGCGATGCAGGCATTACACAAGTAATCAGACTCAGCCCACTTCCTTGTTTTTGAGACAGGGTGTCGCTATGCAATTCAGGCTGGCTTGACCTCACTATGTAGCCCACGCTGGCCTCGAACTCGGGGCAGTCCACCTTCCTTAGCCCGTCAAGTGCTGGGACTGCAGGCATGCGCCACCATGCTCGGCCTCGGTTCCTTTCTTTAGTTGACTTTTTTGTAATCGCATTCTCCCCCGTATCCTATTAGAATCTAATAGTCGTAATTTCCTAACTAGCCACAAGGAGCAATGCAGCTGTGAGGAACAAAATCACATTTACTGAGGGGTTCCGATATGCCAGGTATTTTGGAATTTAACGAAAGCCTCTGTGTTGAGTATTGTCCCCGAGGCCTCTAAGTGTCCACGTAACGATGGAGTGGAAGAGTTGGGATCTAAAGAGGTTGCAGCCTAAACGCAAAGGGGAACATAATTCAGATAAGGCATGACGGTGATCTGGAAAGATCGAGAGATCCATGAGTTGATGTGTAAGAGAACAGCTACATACTACGGAAAGCTGAAACTTTGTAGTTTAGTGTCATTGGATCAAAAGATGTAAGGAAGTGACGTTTGATGAAAAGCACCGAACTGTAAGTAATGTATTCTGGAGCAGCCTGAGCAGAAGAAAAACTGATGGAATGGTTAGAGAGGCAGAAAGAAAAATTAGTGACATCAAAAGCGCGAAGAGTATTTCAACTAGGGAGTGTTTTTTTTTTTTTTGATACTGGAGATCAAACTCAGGACCTTGCATTTTCCAGGCAGGCGGCGGAACCACTGAGCTAAATCCCTGGGCCATGAGGGAGTGATTTAATGCCTTAGGTACTGCAGAGTAGTCAAATCGAGGACAGGAAAGTTAATTAAGCAATATGACATTAACTAGAACAGTTTCGAAAAATTAGGATAGAAGGCAGAGTGAATGTGAAGAAATATGGCTGTAAAGGAATACAAAAGGGGAATGTGGAATTCAAGGAAGAAATTTATAAAGAAGGGAAACTGTTGTGCTCTGAGGCAAAAAAGCTGAAGGTATTGGCCTGGGAATGGTGGGGCCTTTTTAACAGGTGGTGATGGGAGAAAAGTTTGGAAGTGCTAACTTAAGTATTTGCCAGTGAAGCAGAAGGCAGTGCCATCTGAGTGTGAAGAGTAAATGGGATGCTAAGAAGAGTTTGAAGAGAGATTAGTTTGGAATAGTCGAAGGACACACAGAAGGGTTGTTGGGCAATGTTAGAGACCACAAATTTGTGGTTGCACCATTCTAGTGATTGTGTTGTTTTCATCCTAGTCTGTAACTTGGCTGTGGAGCAAAAGGTAAGGCTGAGTTAGTTTAGGCTAAGGTTTTGCCTGGCAGGAATATAGAAACAATGGGCAAGAAATGGGAACATGGTAGCCAATGATTAAAAGGCCTGGGGTTTAGGCCAGATAAGGAAAAGTGAAGCCAAAGGGAGCTAATTAGGAAAAAAGTATACCTTGAGACTCATCTGAGGATAATTCCAGGGTCCCCTCCAGAGACCTGGTGAGCAGGTCAGGCAAGTTACACACATTTGATACTACCTACCTACCTAATAAAAAAAAAAAGGAAGTCAGAGTCCTCTGGGTATTCAAGTTAATTTCTAAAACTATTAGCTTTTAATATGTAATAAAAGTGATTACAAAGGTTGTAATTCAGGTGTTCATTTATTAAATACAAGTTTTGAACAAACAACCCCCAGGCAAGTTTGACAAAAAGTAAGCTTCCTGGAATGTTTCAAAAATACCATTATGTTGATCAAGTTTTATTTGTCAACCTTTTTTTTTGCTCATTTTCTTTTTCTTTTTTAGGTTCTTTTCCTATTTAGCAGTTAGAGCATGTGCATTAATTCCTTGCATGACAACAGTGTAGTATCAGCCTCTGGCTTGTAAAGGTCCCCAGTAGATTTATACTCTTCAATGGGTGCTTAGCAACCAGCATCAAATAAATGAAGCTTTTGTAGAGAGTGATACTGAACAGCAACTGGCACCTTCACCTGCATCATTAAAATACCTCTAAAGAAAAAAAACAAACCTCTAGTTTCCTTCAGATTTCATATATTCACTAAAAACTATACCAAAAAAAAAAAATCCCATGACACTGCTTGGCAAAACCCACTTAAATAATTTCCCAGTTTATTATTAGCCTCTTTGTAAGATGTAAGCAATACCGGAGCTGATTAAAAAGTCTTCATTTTTCTATCATACTCCAGCAAAGTGAACACATAAAACCAGGTATATCAGAAAGTCCACTTTTTTGGGGGGTGGGGGTGGGTATCAGGGATTGAACTCAGGGCCTTGTGCTTTCAAGGCAGGCGGCAGAACCACTGAGCTAAATTCCAGGCCCAGAAAGTCTACTCTTTTTTTTTTGGTACCAGGGATCGAACTCGGGTCCTTGCACTTGCGAGGCAGGCGACGGAACCACTGAGCTAAATCCCTGGCCCATAGAAAGTCTACTCTTAAAAAGATTTAGAGTTGCTGAGTTCCAGACAAAATACCTCTCTACACTTCTAAATGCACATATGCACCATGTATTGAGATGGGATTTTTTTTAAGTCTCACTTTTTCAGATGTTCCTAAGCTACTTTGAAGAAAGAAGGCACAGAGGACACTTGGTTTCTTTACTAGTAGTGGCCTTTGGCTACACACTTGCTTTTTTTTTTTTTTTTGGTACCGGGGATCAAACTCAGGTACACACTTGCTTTTGTGATGTATTTAAAGATATCAGCAGCATGAATGCTGCCACAGCCATTCATAAAGTCTCAGGAAAAGAGCTTTATAAAAAACAAAAAAACAATAATGCTTGCCACAAGAGGCTTACAATCTGAAGGTTAATTACAGAAATACAATACAGACACCAGAGGCAGCATAGAGGTTGTTAGCTAGAAAGCTGCTGGAAACAGCTGCTTTTTGAGGTTTTGTGCCCATTTTCTTCTAATTTTCTCCTGTAAAACTCTGGTCTTTTCCTCTTTTCCTTTTAGAATGACACTATTAGATTGGGATGGGAAGATAAATGCAAGTAGGCAGAAACTTATTTTATACACAGTTCATTTTCAAGAGGAGAATAAATATGAAACAAAGTTCATTTTAAGAAAATAAATCCTGTCAGTACACCCATTAAAGGCTGAGAAAGCACAACAATTCAATCTTACATTCTGGCATATGCAAAAGTGTCCCAGTCCTTTTTCGTTTATAAGCACAGCGATAGGTAGTATCTATTTTATAACCGGGCTAGGAGGCCCTCTTAGATTTGAGGTTTTCCAGCTGATACCATCAAAACATACCAAAGACCATTTATAGCAACTTGTGTTGGAATATCATAAAAATATATTTGACCCCTATTTCTAAATCACTTTTCTTGTCCCTTATCATGATATCTCTGGGCTTAGATGGACACTGATAAAAAGATGGTCCACTGGGGAATGTGGCTCACTCAACAGGTTAAATTGGAGAGTTCAGGCTAAGCCTACAAAAGGAGGTCCCATCTGCTTACTAACTACTCAGGGATAAGTGGATATTTAAAATGGCTTGTAGATAAGGTTTTGCTCCCATTTCTGCTTTTAACTGATGATCTAAGGCTATGTTAGAAGCAGCTCTTACAAGTCAGATCACAGCCTAAACAAAAATTATATACATTTTATAGTCTCAGAATTTTACTTGTCTAGAGTATATGAGTAAGCATGGCCACACAGTTTACATCTTACCATGAGAAGATAATATAAAGTGGTAATTAGTTTACAATAGACCAATATAAAAAAGCACATGGTAAGTGTGCATGTGTATATGCATAATACATACTGAGATATACTACTGATATAGTGTCTTAAAATGACATTTTTTGTGATTGCAATATTTGTTGCCTAAGTTTTCTGCTTAGGGTTACTCCTTGTAGCAACAGAATTTCCATAAGAGATAAAATACCCAACAGCTTCCATTTATTCCCTCACCCCAGAATTTTTTTGACTAAAGTGTCAAGATGGCAAATGTGCCATTACTAATCCCCATAAAAAGATTGCAGGGCTACATTTTTGGTGGTGACAACCTCATGAGAAAGCATCTGATGATATATATCTATACAGATAAATATATATTTTTTGGTACCAGGGATCAAACTCAGGACCTTGGGCTTGTGAGGCAGGTGGCGGAACCACTGAACTAAATCTCTGGCCCACTATGATGATATCTTTGAGTTACAATATAACAAAATTAAAAGCTACCAGCAGAAGCTGCAAAAGATTCCTTTAAAAAAAAACTTACCTGTCATTCAAAAGTCTGCACAAACATGAACGTATTTGCTTTTATGTTATTCTGTAACATTACAGAACTATAACAAGGGTTTAAGTCCAAATTATGAGGACTAGTAAGTATGTAGAATAACAGATTTTTCTGATTTAAGCTGTCACTGAAATATGTGACACGACTTAAAAATATAACTTAAAGTGAGAAAAGAGAATAAAGGCTGAAAATTAGTGATGGTTTCTAAACTCGGTGACACTATAAGAAAGTGTATTTTACTGCAAGCCAGGGAAGTGTTGACAAGTTCTTAGGAATCATAATTATCATAATTTGACCAAGAGTAGTTCTTTAATTTGGTGAAGAGGGGAAAAAATAGAAAAGAAAGGAACAGAACCAGAAAGAGGGAGACCACGACAATTGTTTATCTACACTTGGGGTTGGCTTTTGGTTTGTTTAGTTCACAGTATTTATTCAAGTTGCTCCTTTTGTTGCTTCCTTTCTGCAAGCCATTGTTGAATTTTTTCTTTCAGTTCAGTGTTTGGCCGGATCTGGTCCATGGTGAGGGGACTACGGTTAAAAGGATCTGTTTGGTCACTGGGAATAAAGAGAGAAAAGGAATTGTGGTTATTTCTATAAGTTCTAATATCCTAAGCCAAAAATAGAACAACTAGGCACCTCATTTCAACTGCAAATGAAGCTAGATTAAGTGCATTATAACTAAGTCAAATGCTGACTTGGGTGTTAGAATGAGATGAGAAAAAGAATGATCTAGGAGTTTTTCCAGCCACTTTGTCTCTCTGCCTTTTAAGAACTTTATTTTAACACTGCTGTTCAGAGGATATTTGATTCTAGCAGCTTAAAAAATGCTATCTTGGGCTGGGGATTTAGCTCAGTGGTGCCGCCACCTGCCTTGCAAGCACAAAGTCCTGAGTTTGATCCCCGGTACCACAAAAACAAACAAAAAACAATAACAAAAAATGCTATCTTTCTGTCACTAGCCTTTAGATTTTTTTATTTTTTATTTTTATTTTTTGGTACTGGGGATCAAACTTGGGACCTTGTGCTTGTGAAACAGGCGCCGGAACCACTGAGCTAAATCCCCGGCCCTGTTTTTCTTTTTTTGTACTGGGAATTGAACCAGGGCCTTTATGCTGAGAAAGTCCTTGTTATTTTTTAATTTTTTTATTATTATTTTTCTTGGTACCGGGGACTGAACTCGGGTCCTTAGCTTGCGAGGCAGGTGGTAGAACCACTGAGCTAAATCCCCGGTCCAAAATTAGAATTTTCTTTTCTTTTCTTTTTTTTTTGGTACCAGGGATTGAACTTGGGTCCTTGTGCTTGTACAGCAGGTGGTGAAACCACTGAACTAAATCCCTAGCCCTATTTTTTTAAATTTTGAGACAAGGTCAGTACCTAAATATTAGAAGCCAGGACCTAAGGTTCAATTCTCAGTACCACAGGAAAAAAACAAAAACCCCAAAACAATTTCAGGTCAATTTATATTTCATGTTGACGTATCTTTCCAATTTTAGTATATGTGCTGCCGAAGCAAGCACCATGCTGATATATCTTATATATCGATAGAATTCTTTTTTCTTTTTTTGCAATAGTGGGAATCAAACCTAGGGCTTTTGTTACTGAGCTATATCCCCAGCCCTTTTTATTATTTTTTATTTTGAGATAGGCTCTTGCCAAGTGCTTAAGTTGCCCAGGCTGGGCTTAAACCTGTGATCCTCCTGCCTCAGCCTCCCAGAATGCTGAGATTACAGGAGTGTGCCTCATTTTGGGACTGGCATACCTGAGCAAATGTCTGGCAATGGTGGACCTATCCACAGTGACTCTGGAAGATGGCAGCACCACAGGATCAGACATCAGTGTGCTCATGATGGGATCCAGGAACTCATCACAGGCATCTGCATAGGTCTCCTCTTCCTGTTGCTGGAGATCTGCAAGAGACTGAGAATACAACATCTGGCAGTTACAGAGAGTTCACAGTACAGCTGAACTTAGAATGCTCAATGGCTATCCCTTAATCTTTGTCATTAATAGCTCTTAGCAGTGATGAGAAATTTTAGCTGTTTTTAAAAATTTTTTGGTACCGGGGATCGAACTTGGGTCCTTGCGCTTGCAAGGCAGGTGGCGGAACCACTGAGCTAAATCCCTGGTCCTTAGCTGTTTTTATTTTAAAGAACAAGCCAAGACAGATATTTTGGGAGCAAATTTAGCATTTCAGCCCAACTCTGAACTTCAAGTTGGCTCAGCTGGCAGTCACAACTGGAAATGGGTTTAAGTGTTAGCAGAAAAGCAGCACCCCACATGTCTTTCTGGCAACAGTTCTGTTGTAAATGCCGTAATTCCAAAGGGGATAGGGAAGGAGGGTTATTATTTGCATAATTACAGAGTCACTCGTGCAGTCTGTATATGAAAAGCACCTTCTCAGTTTTGGTACAGACAGGTATAAGAATTTAAAAGTGGCCTCAACATGTGATTCCTATACAAATCTAGTTCCTAGAGATTCATGTTCCTAAGCTCTAGGCCAAGATGAAGTCCAACTCAATAAAAAAGAAACTGCTTAGGTATGGTAGTGCAGACTGTAATCCCAGCACTTGAGGGGCTGGGGCAAGAGGATCATGAGTCTGGGGTGACACAATGAGACCCTGTCTCAAAAACAAAAACCTCAAAAAAATAAAACCAACAAGTCAGTGAGAGAAGACTGATATCAATAAAGAGTGTTTTCTATTAGACTTTTCTTCCTTCTTCATCACTATTTTATTTTGGCAGTGCTAGGGATTGAACCTAGGACCTCTGCACTGAGATACATCCCCAGTCCTTTTTATTTTTCATTTGGAGACAAGGATTCAAACTGGTGATCCTCCTGCTTCAGCTTCCCAGAGTGCAGGATTTATGCATGTGTCCCCATGCCAGCTTTTTTCACCGCTTCTAATAGATCTCTGTCATACTCCAACCAAAAGGATTAGCTGAATACAATATAGTGTTTTAACCTCTAAAAGGTACACCAACTACCAACTACAAAAGTAGAGAGCACAGAAAATCAATACAAATCATTGACTAAAAACTACTCATCTTGAAATTTTATTCTAAAAAGTTCTGTATTAATATTCCAGATTTTAAAATCTACTGGTAATTGTGGATGTAAAAGTTCTCATAAAAACAGCCCCTATACATTCTTTTCTTCTAATAGAAATGTTAATTTCTATTCTTGCTGTTATATGTAAGAGTAATGTTTAATAAAAACAACTTTTAATTATTGACTGACAAGGGAAAATCATCTGTTAAGGCAGTGCTCTTTATCTCCCTGCAATAGGGAAAAAAAAAAAAAAGCACAGCAAAGTCAAAGATTTTTTTTTTTAATTGGACATAGGAGCAAACAAATTCACTTCCCTCTCACCTTGATTCTCTCTGCCAAGTTGCTGAAAGCCACTATCATATTTCCGGGCTTATTTATTTTTTTCAGGACTCGTACTGTCTGTGCAAAGAGAGTTGGGGAATAGGAACGTCCATCCTTGGGCACAGTGGCACAGAAATTCTCCTCATCCCTGGAAGGTCAGTAGGAGAAAGAAACTACGTATCAGAGTAGGTCAGTGGAGAGATAAGAGATGGGTCTGAGAATAGTCACTGTCATCATTTATAAGCCATGAATGTTCTTTTGATCTAGAAAGACTTTTGATTATCTAGGAAGGACTTTATCAATTATCCCATGGGTGTAAAAGAACACTACTTTCCCAAACACTAGGATAACCAGTAAAGTTTATCTTCGCACAGGTCAAGGAGAATGTTGGAAATCCTCAACAATGTCCCACAGATTATACAAAATATCTTTATTCAAAACTACAGAAGATTCCTTCATCAATCAACTGGAAATGACCATTTATTTTCTGTTTCCACATAATAGCCAACCAGTCATTCTATTATCAAAACACTAGCATCCTCTCTTATTTGGCCAATTCCAATTTCATGTACCCAAGATTCAGGTATATAGTGCAGATATCCGATACAAGCTGCTGGGGTTTAAAGTCAAATTCACTGAAGTCCTTCACTTTTAAGGCGCCCATCTTGGGGCCAACCAGGTGCTGCAAGAAGTAGTTCAGCATGGAGATGATGCGCTCAGCCAGGAATGGATGCACGAAGAGGGATTTGATCTCTGGAAAAAAATAAAGTCTCTGAAAATTCAATGCATTATAATTTTTTATTTATGTCTAATTTACTTGGAGATCTCAGGACTATTATTTTTTTCAGTTACATAAGTAATACATTTTTCACTGCAGAAAGTATAGATGAAAAAAGAAATAAAAAGAAAACAGTAACTGGGCATGGTGGTTGCATTCTATAATCCCAGCAGACTGGAAGGTTGAGGCAGGAGAATTACAAATTTAAACCCAGCCTGAACAACTTAATGAGATCCTGTCTCAAAATTTCAAACAATGGGCAGGGGACTGGAGATGTCCCTCAGTATGAAGGTCCTGGGCTCAATTCCCAGTACTGCATGAAAAAAATAAACAACAAAAACTTGCCTAGAGATAAACACTATTAATATTTTCCTATATATTAGTCTAGTTTTTCTGGCCATATTTATATAACATACATCCTAAAACCAAAAATGATTATTATATTGTACATATTCTATAACTTTTTCCAGTAACTGTATCATAAATATCTTAACATTTTAGTAAGTATATGTTCCCTGTGCTGTCCAATGTAGTAGCCAGTGACATGTTCTATAAAATTTTCTCTTTTTTTTTTTTTGAGTCTTGTTTTGTAGTTCAGGTTGCCCTTGAACTCACTATGCAGCACAGGCTGGCCTTGAACTCTTCCTGCCTCAGCTGAGTGCTAAGATTACAGGAGTGCGCCACTATGCCTGGCTTAAATTAATTAATTAAAAAAAAATTCAATTCTTTAGTTGCATTAGCTTAGTGGCAGTGAACCTATGGCATGTATGTCTCAGTGGGCTATTTGTTATCCTTGAAAGCTCTAGGGCTGGGGATTTAGCTCAGTGGTTTCGCCACCTGCTGCACAAGTACAAGGACCAGAGTTCGATCCCTGGTACCAAAAAAAAAAAAAAAAAGCTCTAAAAGATTTGCTATCATTGCACTAGCCATATGTAAAGTGTTCATCAATGAGATGTGAAGGGTGTGTATACTATTGCAGAGCCCAGACTTATTGAACATTCCCACCATCACAGAAAATTCTACAGAGTAAAACTGATGTCATTTACTGTGGCCATATAGCTTTCCAGTTGGTGACTGCACCATAAGTTATATCTGTCTTTACTGGTGTACATTTGGAACATTTTCATTTTTTTCCTGAGTCTTACTTATTGATGAGCTTTTTTTCTTTTTTTTTTGGTACTGGGGATTGAACTCCAGTACTTGTGCTTGTGAGGCAGGTGGCGGAACCACTGAGCTAAATCCCCAGCCCTTGATGAGCTTTATGTATACAGCAGTCTCCCCTTATCCACTGCTTCTCTTTCCACAGTTTCAATTAGTCATGGCTCCTTGCAAGTGCAAGGACCTGAGTTCGATCCCCGGTACCAAAAAAAAAGAATAGCAAAAAGTTAGTCATGGCTAATCATGGTCAGAGAATACTAAACAGAAAATTCTATTCTTCTGAGTAGCCAGGACTACAGGCACGTATCATCACTACACCTGGATGAAAGGAAAATTCTAAATAAATAGCTAAGTTTTAAATTGAATCATACTCTGAATAGTGTGATGAAATCTTGAGCTGTCCAGCTCCATCTCACTTTGGATGTAAATCATCCCTTTGTCCAGCATGTGCAGGGTGTACACATTACCCATGCATTAGCAGGTTTCTTAGTCATTAGATGAACTGTTGTGGTCAACATCACAGTGACCTGTATTGTACTTAGTAATGGCTCCAGACTGCAAAAGTATTGATACTGTCAATATGTATATGCCACAAAGAGAAGCCAGAAAGAAAGTGCTTCTTTTAAGTGAAAAAGGTGAAAAGTTCTTAATAAGGAAAGCAAAAAATCACATGCTGAGTTGCTAAATTCTACGTAAGTTATTACTGTTAATCTCTTACTGTGCCTAATTTATAAGTTAAATTTTATCATAGGTATATGCATAAGGGAGAAAACAGTACATACAGGTTTGGTACTATCAGTAGTTTCAGACATTTGTGGGGGTTCTTGGAACATATCTCCTGAAGATAAGGAGATGTTTATATCCTGTAGACTCATTACTCCATAACAAATTTGTAAGGAACTGCTAGGTCACAGGGCATGAACTCCAAAATTTAAAAAACAAAACCAAAAACTAATACATGCTAAGTTTAGTAAGCTAGATGGTATGATGACACTTGGTAAGTACTGTTGTTCTTTTTTTTGGTACCGGGGATCGAACTTGGGTCCTTGTGCATGCGCAGCAGGCGGCGGAAACCACTGAGCTAAATCCCTGGCCCTGTTCTTGATTTTTAAATTTTATCCATTATTTATTGACTCTACTATAGATGAAGATTTAGCTCTCATTTCCTGTCCCACTTTGCTTCCTCAAATACAAATCCCCAGTAAATAACCAAAGTTTTGGCTAAACAATTTAGATTAAGATTATGTAAATATCATTCACAGCAGAGCCATGTGGTGTCTGTCCTACCTTTCCAGTAGGAGTGAACCCCTGGCCTTTGTTTGTACTGAGCTGTATCCCTAACCCTTTTTTTTTTTTTGACAGGGTCTCACCAAATCAAATTACCCAGGCTGGGCTTGAACTTGTGATCTTCCTGCCTCGCCCTCCCAGAGTGCTGGGATTACAGGAATGTGCCATAATTCCAGGTTTACAGTTTCTTTTTAATATAATCTTTTTCATTTGCTTATTTTCACAGTACCTATCACTAAATCCTTTCCAAACTGTCTACCAGAATTATAAAACTGCAATATGGTCATTCTTGATTATTCTGTAATTTTTGGAAACATTCTTTTTGGAGGTTTCCATCCTTTACTCCAACCTGGACTGCTCATTCTACAGGTCATTGTATCCTCATTCCAGGAATCTGCTTTGAGCCGCCCTTGTATTGTATACCCCTTAAAGGTACACAGGAAATAAACTGCTAAGAAAACTGAACATATTTTACCCTAAAACAGAATTTGTAGTTCACTTGGTTATTAGATTCTAGACTGAAAAAATACTTTCCCATAGAAATATATCCCAGCTTCAAATGTCACTATTGTAAATTAAAAGAGACTGCATTTCATTATGTATTCCAGGGTGGCCTTGAACTCACTATGTACCCTAAGCTGCCCTTGAATCCACGGCCTCCTCAGTGCTGGCATGCACCACCATACCTGGCTTGCCATTTTGATTTTTTTTTTTTTTTCTTTTGGTACTAGGGATTGAACTCAGGATCTTGTGCTTGCCAGGCAGGCACTGTGCTGCTGAGCTACATCCCCAGTCAAAATATTATCTTTTTTTTGGTACCAGGGATTGAGCTCAAGACCTTGAGCTTGCCAGGCAGGCGCAAGGCCACTGAGTCACATCCTCAGCCCTGCCATTTTGATTCTTAAATTATAGTACATTTCGTGACTTTCTTTGGGGTCTCTTTACCATGATTTTCTAAAATTTCAGAATGATGTTCCATAGAGTGGGTTTAAAAAACTTTCTGTGAGGGCCGGGGATTTAGCCCAGTGGTTCCGTCGCCTGCCTTGCAAGTGCAAGGACCCGAGTTCAATCCCCGGTACCAAAAAAAACCAAAAAACTTTCTGTGACAGATCCTTTCAACTTAGAGACTATTTAAGTCTTTTTTGGTATGATTTTTTTCCTTCTCCTACATTTTCTGCTTTTGTGATTTCCTAGATCCATCATCTATACTCTTGTCCTCTCCTTTTTCTTTGTTCTTCTTTCATGGAACAGTTCCTTCAATTTATTTTTCTAATCCTTCTAGTGAATATTTGAAAAATTTTAAGGTAAAATTTCAATATCCAAAGCTCTTTCTTGTTATTTAAATGATTTTTCCCCATTTTTGTTCTTGTTTTGTGGCTGCTGTATCTTCCTTTGTCCCTGTGAGATCATAAAATTTAAAAAGAAATTTTAAAAGTTTTCATCTATTATCTATGTTTCACAGTAGAGGATTTCCTCAAATGCCTGGATAGTTTAGATTCTTTTTATTTTTTTTATTTTTTAATTTAATTTTATTTTTTGGTACTGGGGATTGAACTCATCAGGTCCTTGCACTTTCGAGGCAGGTGACAGAACCACTGAGCTAAATCCCCAGCCCCTAGATTCTTTTTAATGCTGAGCCTTATAGTGTAGATTTTATACTTATTAAACATCTTAACTCAGAGTAGCCACATTTTAAATGCTTGACAGCCACATGTGGCAAGTGATTACTGAATGGGACAGTGCAGCTCTAGAGGGAGTGGGAATAAATGTCTTTTTAGATCCACTCCATCTAACCAGGACTGATATACTTTTCAGATTAACATATGCACACATACATGTATATATGTGTAGGTGTGTGCATATATATATGCACATACAGTATATATATGTTATGTTCCACATATATTTATATGGCTAACATCCTCACGAAAGTTTTTGTTGTTGGTACTGGGGATTGAACTCAGGGCTTCCTACATGCTAAGCATGTGGTCTATCAGTGAGGTATGCTCCCAGCTCCCTCAAGAAACTAGCTGTGCTACCAACTTACACTTCTGGCATGTCAATAGTGGGCACCATCATTCTCTGACACTTCTCTTGTGATTTATTTCCCTCTTCGATGTGGAGGATATTGTTACCAGAGAATTCTTAGTTTCAGTAACAGCAGATCTTGTCTACTACATTTTTTTTTTTTTGGTACCAGGGATTGAACTCGGGACCTTGAACTTGTGAGGCAGGTGCTGGATGGGCTTTCTTTTCTTACCTGATGTTAGGAAGGCAAGGGTACCAATTGTTTCATTGGACATAATGTTATGGAAACGTGCCAGTTGCCCAAACATCTGTAGGCCAGCCTCTTTCTCTCGGCGGGCTTCTGGGGTCAGACTATCCCATTCACCTCGGTCCTTCTCAATTTGCTGAATTTTTATCTTGCTCAAATACTACAGAAACCATAGGTGAGATATATCAGAAAAGTATAGTTAAAGGAACATGACATTTAAGAGGTCTTAAAATCCAGTCAACTAAGCTGGGAAAACTAGGGATAATAAAAGAGACATTTTATCTGTCAGTACAGGACTGAAGCTTAAAAAGAACTTTTGGAAAGAAAGAAACTGTATCATCATACAGATTTAGTTCAACCTGGGTAGATTAACAAGTAATTCCCCTAGAAACAGTATAGTATTAGGAAATAGAAAAATAATGGTATAATATATGAAACCCAGGCCAAAAAAACAGGCTACAGTGAAAAAAAAAATACACTTGATCTTCGCCAAAAGGCAGAGAAGTGATGAAAATCTATCTCATAGTTTAATGTTTTTCCACTATTTTTTTCTTTTTTGGTACTGGGGATTGAACTCAGGACCTTGTGTTTTCAAGGCAGGCGGTGGAACCAGTGAGCTAAATCCCCAGCTGAAAAAAGAATAAACACTTCCTGAAAGATGAAAAAACCCTGTCTACCAAAAATGAAAGCTCTATCAAATATGTAAGATATCTGGAAGGTGAATTGTAATTATTTAAAACTCTACCTTTCATCATTCTGTTATAGCAAACAATAAGTTAAATAGTCTCATAAAAATGCCACCTGCTTCATTCTTATGTCACACCACTCTTGCTTAAAATGATCTGTTTATAACAGGACCTATTCTCATTTTCTTTAGCATGTAGGATTATGAAAAGGGCAGGAGAGCAAACCATTCTCACAAACCAAGCACCAATTACTTGGGGATTGCTTATCAGTAAAAGGAGCTCCTCACTGTCCAATGGCTACTCTCAGGATTTTCCTGCTTCAGCACTGGTGCTGCTCCAGCTTAAACTCGTCACAGGGAAGTTCTACGGTATACGGTAGGCACTCGTAAGTTTTTATAGGAATAATAAAAGCAGCTCAATAAAGAACGGTTAAGCAAAACACTCACTGCAGGAACTGAGACACCTAGCTGTATTTTACGCTTTGTAAAATACATGTTTTACAATACAGCTAGGGTTAGGGGGCAGTAAATAAAGAACAATGATGATTTAGTCTTTACATGAAAAAATAACCCTGAGGCTTTTATAGTGATGTAAAAAATCAGACTCTTTTATGAGGATTGAAAAATCACTATTTTAGTGAACCACTGTTACTGATGTGTAGAAAACAGGTGAAAGACAATGATCGAAAATAAGATCTTTTGATTTCTTTCTGTATTGCTGGCCTGATGATTCCTGCCTCCACCTTAGTTTGCCTTCATCACATTATCTTTTTTGTTTTTTTCATCACACTATCTTTTTAAATCTGTCAAAGTACCCAACCTAGCCAGTGAGGCCTCAATGATCCTTGATCTCTAATAGAAAGCTCTGTAACTGCAAGCTTGTAGGTATACTACTACTCAGACAGTTTTGGTTTAGGTTGGTATTAGGGGCATAAGAATTTCTCTGAGTTCAAAAGTAAGTACTGATGATAATTTGCTGGTGTAAGAGCAGTTAAAAAAATTTTTTTAAAACCTGTATGGCTTCATCCAAAAGGAAGATGGCATCATTCATTAGCAGGTTAAGAAAGCGGAGGAAAAGTGGGGGATTCATGGCTTCTAAATTCTTAGAGGCATAGTCGGCCAAATCCTGAAAGAAGAGAAAACTGTTTTAGTACTGAGTCACCATGTGGTTGGATTTATCTGAAGTAATTAATCTCACCAAAAATCCTCTCACCTTAATGCTCTCCCGATAGGACTCTGTCCCCCACATGTATCTTAGGATGGGATACATGGGACGGCGATAATTAAACTTCTGTTCAAATTGATGGGGATCTCCTAGAGTAAGAGAAGAGTGAGAGATCAGCAAATGTGGTCCATTAGAGAATGAGTAGGAGCTTCTATCTGTGTTGTCATTTTCTTCTATTCAGAATGTATCAAGGTGACTGGCAAAATCTTCCCTAGGAGTTTCTAAAAGCCTACATAGGCCCGGGGATTTAGTTCAGTGGTTCTGCCGCCTGCCTCCCAGGCACAAGGTTCCGAGTTCAATCCCTGGTTCCAAAAAAAAAAAAAAGCCTACATAGAGTTGGGTCAACTAGTTGCTCATCCCCTTACTTACAAAACAAAGAGAAAACAAATCTAAAGGATACATTACTCAGCAAGGGATGAGGGCCACGCTGTCAAATAAAAGCTAAAGGAACTGTTTCTACATCTCAATGTGCACTACCTGAGTGAGGCTGCTGGGCTGGCGTTAGATGGGGACAGTTGTGTGCAGAGCAGGACACTAAGTAATCCCCATGTTCTTCACAGACTACATCCCAACCATGTAGGAAGTTAGTTCTTTTTCTTTTTTAGGAAGTTCTTGATTTTTCGAAAAATCAGGCCCATGCTTAAAAATCATAGGTTTATCCTGCTCTACAGTTGAGTTATATAATAAAGAAACCTAGCTGGGGATTTAGCTCAGTGGTTCTGTTGCCTGCTGCGCAAGCACAAGGTCCCAAGTTCGATCCCTGGTACCAAAAAAAAAAAGAGTGTGAGAATGTAGCTCAGTGGTAGAGAGCCCTGGGTTCCATCTTCAGTACTAAAGAAACCTAGTGCTTGCGAGGCAGGCGTGGTGCCACTGAGCTAAATCCTAGGCCCCCATTCTAACATTTTCAGGCAAAGAAAAACAAAGACTCAGGTTTTCATTAGATAGCCTAACTTGATGGAGTATGATTTCACCAAACAATATAATGTGGTTGATAAGAATATGTAGGTTTTTTTTTTTTTTGGTGAAAGGGAGCTGGTTCTACCACTTAGTGCATGTATGACATGGACAAATAATCTTTTTATTTTTTATTTTTTGCTGTGCTAGGCATTGAACCTAGGGGCTCATAGATACTAGCAAGCCCTATACCACTGAGCTATATCCCCATCCCTAGTTTACTCTTTTTTTTTTTTATACCGGGGATCAAACTCAGGCAGGTGTGGTGCCACTGAGTTAAATCCCCAGCCCAATGATATGATTATTTTTAAAAAGCAGAGGACTGGGGATTTAGCTCAGTGGTTCTGCCATCTGCCCCGCAAGTGCAAGGACCTGACTTCGACCTCTGGTACCAAAAAAAAAAAGCAGAAGCTGGGCATGGTGGTGCATGAGTGCTGAGGTTGAGGCAGGAGGATTGAAAAGTTTGAGCCCAACCTGGGCAACTTAAGTGTGATCTAAAAAAAGGGTTAGGGAAGGCCCTGGGTTCAGTCTTCAGTTGAAAACAAAACAAAACACTTGGCATCAATGTGGCACATAGTAGACATTCAATAAATGATGTCTTTGACAGTCCTCTGATGTTCAGAAAGTGATCAAGCTATGAAACTCCAGTGGTATTAGCTCCTCAGTTCTGGACCTGGCTGCATGACAGCTTTACCTGTAAACTCAATGTCCACGAAAACCTTGATTAGAGCTTCTGCAAGCTGGGGTGCATAATGAAAGTTACAGAACACACGTTTCCGGTGGAACACACTGGACAGCAAGGCATTTGGGGTCTGATCCAAGTGAGGCATTACTGCTTCCAACACCTCGGCTAGTTTGGCCCTTAGGTGTGGATTCTTCATTCTGCAAAAAGAGCAGAAAGCAAGATGAACATGTAAACTTGACTCCCCAGTTTATGGTTCTGTTCTCTCTACATAAGGGGCCAGTCCACCTCTGTAGTTTTAAGTCTTGTCAGTACTGGGGTGATGCAGGGTACATCATTTGACACTTTAGATAACAGCCTACCCAGTATGAGGGTGAGAACTTAGTTTTTATTTAATGCCTAGCCATTCGATTTTCTTCTCCATAATGCATTATTTACTGCATACTATTCTCTCACAATTTCATCTCAGCTAAACCTGCCTTCCCAAGCTTTCTGGGGATAAGGATTAGGTTATAATTACCTTATAACCCACAAATGCATATTGTGTGTGCCTAATAAATACTAGCTGACTTACATTTCTTATTAGGTCTGCTCTGCTCAGTGAAGGGTTAACTTCTACCTACTTTTCATTAATATGGCTCAGAGAATTGTAGGTCATTCTTGTTACTGTGTAGTAAATATGCACTTTTGTACATAGAATTCTTGTTTCTTTTGGCCTATGCAACAAAAAAATTAGGGAGGCTAGTCTAAAAGCCATGGTACCTTCCTATGGGAAAGAGGATTAGAAAGATGAGAGAGATTTGATTCAGTTTACTACTCATCCAACTCAGAACAGCAAGAGCAAGCACTGTTACCATAGAATTAGCAGAGGAGCATCAGTGCCTGGTGGCCTCTGGTAAGGCTTCTGGCATTATGGGAACTATTTTAACCAGCAACTAGCAGTGGAAATCCCATCTGGTACCTCATATGCAGGTTCAAATGGCTCTCAACAGTGGGATCTTTGGCTACCCATAGGATGGTCAGGTGATTCATTAATGTTAACAGAGCATCTCAATAAGCCTTATGAGTCAGGCTTATTTCTTGGTTTAGAAATCTGAGGTTTTGCAGCTCTAAACAGTGACAAAGCTCCGCTTTCAGCACTTCACCTTTCTATGCTTCCAGTAAAAATGGTGATAAAGTGAAGGATGTGTTCCAGGGAATCTGCTGATGTCTCCAAGATATCATCAGCAAAACGGCGGAGAAAAATGAGAAAATCACCCAGGTTATCTGCAAAAAATTCTGAAAAATAAAATGTTCACTGGAATTAGACACATCTCTACTGGTACTAAACATTTAAATACTTCCCTTACATGCTACTTAATGAAGGTTAAAAACAAACCCACCAAAGGTCTTATAAAACTAGGGATGGTGATAAGTTAATGAATGTAGGATCTCATTTAAATGTAAATTCTTGGTAGTTTTATTTATTTATTTGGTACTGGGGATCGAACTCGGGACCTTACACTTGTGAGGCAGGTGGTAGAACCACTGAGCTAAATCCTGGGCCCTGTAGTTTTATTTTTATTTCTTGCAGATTGAAGTTAGGGCCTTCACACTGAGCTATACTCCCAGCCCTGTTTTAATTTTTTATTTTGAGGCAGGATCTCGCTAAGTTGCTCAGTTGCCTACACTGGGCTCAAACTTGCAAACTTCTTGCCTCAGCCTCCTAGAGTGCTGGCTTGCAGTTTTATATTTATCCAAGTAAATATATGAACCATAATGATATAACACACTGGTATACTGATTTCTACTCTCAAGGTCAGCTATCATTTAAATTTAAACAATCCTTTAGGTGTCTGAAGAATTGCTATCACAATTTTTATATGTGATGACTATGGTAGCCAGCCTCTGGGGTTGACCCACAATGATCCTTATCTCCTGGTCTTCTTGCCTTTGTGCAGTCCCTTCCTACATTCTTCCAGGGCAGAAAATACATCCTGAAGTACACAGCAGAAGTGACAGTGTGTCATTTCCAAGACTAGGTATAAAAGCTTTATAGCTTCTGTTTTGGGTTCTTACTCTGGGGAAAGCCACTACTATATCATAAGCAGTATTAAGGAAAGATGATGCATGGGGCTTGGAAAAGAGGCTGCTGTCCAAACTGAGGCCTGTCAACAACCATATGACTGGGCTTGTAAGTGGATCCTTCAGCCCTAATTGAGTTCCCAGATCCGTATGCCCCTGATCAACAGTGTGGCTGCAACCACGTGAGGTTCTGAGTCAGAACCATGCAGTTGAGTACACCTGGATTCCTGACCCAGATATACTGTGTAAGATTTTTTTTTTTTTGGAAGTACTGGGGATTGAATCCAGGGCCTTCATATTGAGCTACATCATCAGCCCTTTTTTCATCTTTTTTATTCTGAGACAGGGTCTTGCTAAGTCACTGAGTTATCTAGGCTGGGCTTAAACTTGCAATCCTCCTGCCTCACCCTCCCAGAGTGGAGATTACAGGCATGTATCACCATGTCCAGCCATTGGCGTATTGGTACCGGGGATCGAACTCATGACCTTGCACTTGTGAGACAGGTGGCAGAACCACTGAGCTAAATCCCTGGCCTGGCGTATTGTTTTTACCTGCTATATTTTTGGGTAATTCGTTCAACAGCAATATATATATTTTTATTTTATTAGTACATTCATTTTACAATCATCTTGGGGAGTTGGTACACATATGTAATATAGCTTGTTTCTTTTTCAACAGCAATATTTGACCAATAGTGATCAAGAACATTTAACCTGACTCAAAGGATCATATCTGCTGACCCCTCACTGACATACATATATACAATTTCCCTTCTGTGTTAACTGACACATGATTTTTTTTTTTTGGTACCGGGTATTGAACTCAGGACCTTGTGTTTGCGAGGCAGGCAGTGGAACCACTGAGCTAAATCCCTGGCCCTGATTTGTTTTTTCTAGAAAAAGCACAAGGAGAGGTTAGACAAATTTATAAGTTGAATGACCAACAATATTAATGAGAGACTAATAGCTATGAAAACCCTGTTTGCACTTAGTTTTTCGAAGACTATTTTCTGATTTGTATGTTAGGAGGAACATAAGGTTGAGGAACATATTGTTAGCGCCCTCATACTCTGACCAGTAGATATTTAGAAGTTGGAACTGTTTCTCCAAAAGCAACCAAATGATAACTAAGGAACAGCATTTTGAAGATTAAACTTCCAAAGTGACCCAGTTAAACTTAGCTGGCTATAAATAGGAAGTTCCCGAGGGACAGCCTGCTTACCTGGCACATAAGCCAAAGAGCTATAGCCATCTGGCAAAGGAAAAGTTAGCTCTACTGGCTGTGAGCCCTCATTGCCTATGGCCAGCTGAACCAGAAGAACAGCCATGGACACCTGCAAATTTAGGCAGTTTTGCAGCATCTGTGGCTCAGTCATGGCAGTCTTGGTAGAAAGATAGATGGTCATCAGTCGTTCAAACTGCTCACGGAGATTGTCAGCAGCAGGACTAGAACTCTGCTGAGCATCCCGCCAGGCAACCTGCAGCCGATGCAGATTTTGGTTGATTTTTACCATCTGATCATGTAACCTGCCCCCAAGAAAGCAGAAGAGACTGGGTCAGGGAGGCTCATGTGGGGATAGTCGACTATAGACCATTCCAGAAAAACAAACCCTCATGTATTTATTCTAGCATTCTCTTTGAGGATGTACAGAACTGCAGTCACAATGACAAAGAAGGTACTCATGAAAGTTACTGACAAGACAGAGACAAGGTTCGTAGCCCTGGGAAAACGTTACCAAGCATTCAACAAAACTGAAGCTAATTACAAAGAGTTAACAGCCTTCAGTTGAAATGCACCATAGCTTTTTCGAGTGGGATGCAGAGTGGGCTGTTATTATATATATAAAAAAAATAGTAATAGGAAATATAAGAAGCTGAGTGGGGTAGTTTTATAGGTCACAAGTGTAATGATTATGCTTTGATAGGGTTATATGGATGGTTGGTCTTTTTAGACGTAGTACAACCCATGTAAAATAGCTACCAGCTGGGATGCAACCTAAGTGCAGCTCTAGCTCTTTGCTGTTAAATGTAAAATTAAATTAGTCTTCACAAAAGTTTACCCAAACATTTTTCTACTGAAAGGAAGGCCTATAATTTAAAGCTATGGATAATTGATTCTATGTGTACAGTCCAAAATAATTTCCTCTGGTCCTATATAGATAACATCTAGGGCTGGCTACCGGCAAAGTAGTGACATTCATTTTTGTGTTTGATTCTGTATCATTAGATTAGCACATGCTGAACTTCTTTTCATATTTCCAGTAATTTGTTAAGTTTTGAAAAAATCCCATGTTAATTCAAGTATCCTGAGAAAGCTTTAAGATTTGCTAATTCCAAAGAACTCCTGCTGTAAACTGAAACTATGACTGACTTGTTATTTATTCCCCTTATTTATAGTCATATTCAGCAAAATTTTTTTTTTTTTTTTGGTATTGGGGCTTGAACTCGGGTCCTTGCGCTTGTGCAGCAGACGTCAGAACCACTGAGCTAAATCCCCAGCCCCTATACTCAGCAAAATAAGAGAAAAAAATTGTAGAATGACGTATGGCTAGGCAGAACTAAATTCCTTTTTGGAAGTTATACAATTTAGTTCTCAAACCTTCACATTCTAGAATCCTCTTTATCTTAGATACACAGAACTTTTGTGGTTGTATTGGTCTCATTGGAATCCCTTATCAATATTTTCTTAATTTTTGCCAATTTTGTCCCTACACTACAGAGCGGAGCGTGGTCTTTTTCATCAGGAGAAACAATGAGAATTCAAGATTAGAAAATGAAATGTAAGATAATTACACTTCCCCAGATGACAACAGGAAAGTAGTGACTTAAAAAAAATATAAAGAAAAAAAAATTGTTTGGTTTTGTGTTTTGAAACAGGGTCTTGGTATGTAGTTCTGGCTGGCCTTGAACTATGTAGCTAAGTTGGCCTTGAGCTTGCAATGATTCTGTTTCAGCCTTCTGAGTGCTGGGATTACAGGTGTACGCCAACATACCCGGCAGAAAAATATTATTTTAATTTTAAAAGTTAATAAGTGAAAAATCAAAAAGAAATTTAAGTAACCTGGACAAAGGTGACTCATGTAAACACAAATAAATACATACTGTGGCCTTTCCCCACTAGATTCTAACGTGTGCCTTTAGAATAAATCTCTAAGGCGCACTTTTAACCTGGTTCTCAACACAATTAAATAGTTCTTTCCTAATGACATCAAAGGAGTTACCTGTGAAATCCTAGGTACAAGGTGTACTCTGTCAAGGCAAGGTTCTCTGTTACAAGGTTGTAGCTCTGGGGAAACTTTGGCTCCTGCACAGCTGGGATCAAACAGGTTTCTTTGTCCAAACCTCAAAGTAAAAATGAACAGTAAATGGATTGTCACATACATCTATCTTGGTGTTCTTTCCCTCTTACACTTGTTCAGCTTCCATACTGCTAGCAGTAATATCTTCTTCAAAACAAATCTCATTACATTATTTCCTTGCCTAAAAGGACTTTTTGGCTTCTTGCTATCCACAGAAATAGTTTAATGCTCTGGCTTGACCAGTGAAATTATGAAAAATTAAAAACAATGATAATACTGTAGATTTTCCTAAGTGAGAGGCAATGGACTATTTGTTTCTATTCTGTGCTTTTCTGTATTTAAGACTTGATTTTTTTTTTTTTTTTTTTTGGTACCAGGGATCGAACTCGGGTCCTTGTGCTTTCGGGACAGGCAGCAGAAACACTGAGCTAAATCCCTGGCCCAAGACTTGATTTTAAGGCTGGGTATGGCCCCCTTTTGTCTCTCAAACAGAAGCTATCTTTCTCTCAATAAATTTTTCCTACTCTTTAAGAAAAAAAAAAAAAAAGCTGGGCACAGTATTGTGTACCTATAATCCTTGCCAACTTGGGGGTTTGACAACAACTGAGCAAGACCATTTTAAAATAAAATTAAAAAAAAAAAGGGCTGCAGATGTTGCTCAGTGGTAGAGGGCTTGCCTAGCATGTATGAAGCTCTAAGTTTAATCCCTGGTACTGTGGAAAAAAAAAATTATTTCCTTTTGAGTAGGTGCCACTTTTTGTTTTTTTAAAGACAGGCTCTTGCTATGTAGTTCAGTCTGGTCTTGAACTCACTATGTATCCCAGAGTGGGCTCCAACTTGTGATCCTCCTGCCTGAGCCTCCCAAATGCTGGGATTACAGGCATGTCCCACCACACCCATTAAGCAGGTGTCACTTTTACAGATACAAAACTGAAAGGAAATATATAAAAAGTAAGAAGTGATTCATTCTGATCGGTAGTATTCTTTTCTTCTTTTCAATTTTCTGTAATTATTTAACTTTTCTCCAGTCTGGCCCCAACATTCTTCTTCCCAGACCTGTTTCCTCCACCTCCCACCCCTTGCTCTGAACTTTTTTTTTTTTTGGACTGGGGATTGAACTTGGGTCCTTGCACTTTCATGGCAGGTGGCAGCACCACTGAGCTAAATCCCTGGCCTTCTGAACTTTTAATTATTCCATAGTCAAGACTTTTCACAGCTTTGTGGCTCTTCCTTTATTATTCCCTTTGTATAAAGAGATGCTCTTGCCTCTTCGCCTGGTAAAATCCAGTCATCTTTCAAGACTCACCTATTAACAGCCCCAACTTCTACACAATTGATTATTCACTCCCTTCTCTGTGCTCCCATAACTTAGTCCTATGTCATAGTATAACCATCTACTAACATATCTCCTTTCTTTTGGAGCCTCTGAGTTCAACAAGAACAGCAGCTATGTTTTATTCATTTTTATAATGAGTGAATACTCAAGGCTGCCAAATCCAGAGAAAAAGTCTAAAGCAAAACATTAAAAGCTACACAAAAAAAGTATATTAGGGCCGAGGATGTAGCTCATTGGAATTGTGCCTGCCTAGCAAGCACAAGGTCCTGAGTTCGATTTCTGGTACTGGAAGAAAAATAAAAGCTACACTTTTTTTTTAATTGTCTTTAACTTGCTGTGTAGCCCAGGCTGGCCTCAAACTTGTGATCTTCTTGCCTCAGCCGCCTGAGTGCTAGAATTATAGGTATGTACCACTAGGCATAGCTTTCACCTCATCTTTTGAGAAAGAGGCACTTTATAAAAAAGGATGAGTGATTGCCTTCAATGTCTCTCTCTCTCTCTCTTTCACACACACACACACACACACACACACACACTTTTGAGAAGCCCAGTTTCCCCCTACCTCTCATGTGTACATTTTTAATTTTTCGTTCTTCATCATTCAACTCCTTCAGGGTACAATAAGTGGGATTAAAGGTGAGGAGCCGAGAGGATCTGGGTTTACAAAATGGCTGGCACAGCTTCAGGAGAGCAGCACCCAGATTCAGAAAGAAGGCATCTGAGGCATACATCTGGAAGAAGATTTCTGGCATTTGATTTGCCCAGATCTTGGTGCGGCCTGCATTTGCATGCAAACAGTTTCCAAGCCAGGACAAGATACAGTGTTTGGTTTCTGGAGAGAGCTGGAGCAAGTTCTTCAGCATCTGGTAGATCTTTTCATGGAACTGGGCCATGAACTGTTTAGCCAGAAAAACACAATCACAGAACATTCCAGTTTCACAATCCTGATAGTTTTTTACTCTCAAACCTTAGCAACTATTAAATTTCTAATCCTCATGTTTTCCCTTACTCTCCTTGTACCTTATCCTCTGGTTCTGACTTTTAAAAAGTAGGTTTCCTGAGATTTTTCTGCTCACCTGTCAAACTGTAGACAGCAGGACTTAGTTGTTGTTGTTTGTTTTTTTTTTTGGTACTGGGGATCAAACTCGGGTCTTTGCACTTGCAAGGCAGGTGGCAGAACCCCTGAGGTAAATCCCCGGCTCAGGGCTTAGTTTTATAGTGGGTTTGTTTTTTTTTGAGACAGGGCCTTGCTCTGTAATTCAGGCTGGCCTTGAACTATGTAGCCTAGGCCAGCCTCGAACTCATGGCAA
This sequence comes from Heterocephalus glaber, assembly GCF_000247695.1. Next base: position 13,769,567 of record NW_004624784.1, on the reverse strand, counting down.
TCCTCCTGCCTCAGCCTCCCGAGTGCTGGGATTACAGGCATAGGCTACCACACCTGGCTTGGTAAACTTTTTTTTGCAAACCACTAGATGATAAATATTTTTGGCTTTGCTTATCTTATGGTCACTGGGGAGAATTATACAGTTTAAACATTGTAGCATGAAACAAAGACATAAAAATTACATATGAATGGACATGGGCCCTTAGTAAAACTTTATTTACAAAAACAGTTGGCAGACTGCTTTGGTCACTGCTATTGTTTGATAATACTTGCTTACCAACAGAGTTGTGATGATTAAATGGTGACTAGGAGACTTAAATTATCCCTAATTCAACCATTTAAATGCCTCATGTTGGACAGACCTCTACCATAGTTTATACTAAGAGGTCCAAACAGAGAAGGTGTAGGTGGAAAAAGGAAAGAAAAAAAAATGGATTTAAGCTGGAGTTTAGTCAAAAGATTTTAGGAGCTAAGTGATAAGAAAAAGCTTGATGAGAAGGGCAAAGGTTGAGGGGAAGAAGCAGGGCTCCTGCACAGGGCAAAGGCTGCAGCAGCTCATTCTGACTCTACAGGAAGGTTTATCCTCTGCTCTTAGTGCATGCTACAAACAGGGCAGTTTCTTTACACCACCGTGGAAAAGCCAACCAGACTAATTTGCTTCTCCAAAGAAGCTCAAGCAGTCTTATCTGAGGAGACTCTATAACAGTCTAAGAGCAGGGGGCTAGGGTGCCCTGAGAAACAGTTCTACCTGATGGATGTTGGCCTCCTGTACTTTGATCTCCTGAGGACTGGAACGAGATGGATTCAGGAAGTAGCCATGATTTTCTACCACACCTGGAGTCTTTAATAAGCAGGAGATGTTCAGAATGACTCCCAACAAGGTCTTCTGGTACATTTGCCCATTGCTAGGGTCCTTGGGCTGAATGTATTCTACAAAAACCTGTAGGAGGAGATAAATCCTATTTATATGTCTGTATGGTGAGATACAGGTGATGGAGCCTCAAAGACTTACATCTGTACAACAACTAATCCATTTTTCTCTTATTCTATAGGTAATATTATAGTTTTCTTAGGACAGGAAAGCATGAATTTAATAATCTCCAGCTCCTCAAATATACAGCACTTTTCCAACCTACCTTTGCCATATCTTTTTGCCTAGTGAAATAGAGAAGAACATCCAGATATGCATACAGTAGGATCTGGCAGAGCTCTAGATCTTTAATTCGACTCAACAAAATATCCAACACTGGAATCATGACTTCAGGAAATGTTCGAACTTCCTCATCCAGTATCAGGGCTTCAGTGACCTCTTCTAGAAACTCAGTTACATCTTCAAAATCTAATAGAAGACAAATGAGAGAAAGGAGACCACCAGAAGTTTTAAAAATTTTTTTTTTTAGACTGGGGATCAAATTTAGGACCTTGGACTTGCGAGGCAGGCGGCGGCACGGAGCTAAATCCCTGGCCCCTAAATTTTCTTTTTTGGTGGGGACTGAACCCAGGGCCTTCCCACTGAGCTACATCCCCAGCCTTTTTAAAGTTTTGAGACAGGGTCTCCCTAAGTTGCCCAAGTTGGCCTTGAAGTTGTGATCTTCCTGCCTCAGCCTCCCATAGTGCTGGGATTATAGCTATGCACCACCACACCTGGCAGGAATTTTTATTGCTTTCATATACTGGCTCTTTACTTCTTCTGATTCTCCTGATACTTATAGTGGTATTCAATCCTAAGGATCAAGGTGTAAGTTCTCTTTCTTAATTTATACCAGAACTGTAATGACTCTGAGACTTCCTAAAAAAGATGTAGGTCACTAATCTTATGTACTTACGAGCTCCTTGGATGGCTTCCAACATCAAATCTACCAGTTGCTCAGGGATGTTTTGGTCAACATAGATCTCTGGGGTAAGGAGAACTGTTCGGGTATTGGACACAGTGAGGTTCCTGCACTGTACCGCAAAGGGGAGCAGGTTCTCTGGGACTTTGGTAATCTGGAAGCAGCATGAAGAAGAGAGAGAATATAATGATCTATGTGGAATCAGGGCAGACACAGAAAAATACTTGGAAAAGATATGTGCAATATTTCAAGTATCTCTTGTGTGCTTGAAAATTTATGACAGATTCACTATTTGGCTTTAACACTTACCTGTTAAAATTCCAATCTTGGGAGTATCATGCTTAGCCTATTCTAACATTTACACCTCAGTGGAAATGAATTTTTCAGATCTGTTTTTAAAGGTGTGGTTTCTAAAAGGGTTGGACACAGACAGAAGGCACTGGTTAACTGCGGGGAGAGATGAACTCCATTATAGAAAGGAGACTAAGGCTTGGACAAACTCATATTGCTTCTGGTATCCAGTTCCAGATATACTATGATGGATATAAACTGATATATAAGTCACTGATCCAATTCTCTTTTATGTGCTAAAGTTATACCCAAGATGATGATATAGTATTCAGTGGAAATTATTCTTTTACCTCTTCCTTGGCTCTTTGGAAGCAGGAGTAAAGGTAATAAAAAATGTGCCTCTCTCCCGCATCTCGATCAGCAGAGAGGTTTAATGTTGTAGAAGAAGTCATATTAATCAAATGGTTTCCTGGATCTTGAAGTAACAAGCGAGCGAAGATTGCCTATTAAGAAAAACACAAAAATACTAAACCATTACAGATTTAATCTTAGGACCTTAAAATGTAAAAAGTAATTTGGAGTTGGGCATGGTGGCACACGCCTGTAATCCCAACACTCAGGTGGCAGAGGCAGGAGGAACACCATAAGTTTGAGGCCAACCTGGGCTACAAAGTGAGTGAGTTTAAGGTCAGCCTGAACTACATAGCGAGACCCCATTTCAAAAAACCAAACCATGGGCAGGAGATTTAGCTCAGTGGTACCAGCGCCTGCCTGGCAAGCACAAGGTCCTAAGGTCCTAAGTTCGATCCCCA
>NW_004624784.1:13725111-13764816 GCF_000247695.1 Heterocephalus glaber | reverse complement strand
ACCCGGTACCAAAAAAAAAAAACACAAAAAGAAAAGATATACTGTGGTTTTTAGGTACACTGCGAACAACCTGAAGCATCTCTAAGACTGTGCTTCTCCACCCTTGCTTGGCAGCACAAAGTTCTAAGTTTGGATCCCTGGTCAAAAAAAAAAAAAAAAAAAGAATAAAAAGAAAGAGATGGGCCTTGCCCTTAAAGAAAGTAAGAAACTAATAGGAAAGGTAAACCAGGTACATAAAAAAGCCACAACATGAGACAGAAAGTGACTATAGTATTCCCATTAGAGATGCCCAGACAGATTACTCCAGGATTTTTTTTTTTTTTATAGTACTGTGGATTCGACACAGAGCTACATACCCAGCCATGTCCTTTTTAACTTTTTTTTTTTTTGGTACCAAAAATCGAACTCAGGACCTTGGACTTTCCAGGCAGGCGCAGTGTCACTGAGCTAAATCCCTGGCCTGCCCTTTTTATTTTTTTATTTTGACAGGGTCCTGATAATTTGCTAAATTGCTTAGGTTAAACTTGAACTCCGTGATCCTCCTACCTCAGCCTCCTAGAATTACAGGCATGTGCCACCACACCTAGCTTTATTTAACTTGTTCTTAAAGGATTGGTAGATTTGGACATATGATAATGGGCAATTAGAAGATTACACAAAAGGAACTCCACAGCAGTGTAAGAGATGGAGGCAAGCAAAGTCATAGTTAGAGAACCATGAGCAGTATCCAGTTACATCCTAATTTTTGTTAAAGGCACATGTTAGGAACGTAAGAATGGTACCTGCTCAACATTGTTCATATCAAGCCAGTCTTGATCTTCTAGCTCTATTGCCATCTCTTCCAAATATACACAACGGCTTGGGATACCATTCCCACTTTTCATGCTTGGATCACCTGGGAAAGATTTTAATCTGACAGGTTAAGAATAATGCTCCTGGTCTTACATAGACAATTAATCTTCACATAAAAAAAAAAAAATTTGTCTTGACCTCCAAGACTGCCTTGGGTAATACCAGAGTGATCTTGATATAGAATGTCAATCCCTCCCTTTCACTCCTATGACAGAACATGGGCTCCTCTCAGGGCTATATCAGAAGAAAATGGGCTTGGCTATTGTTCTCATTTCCCTTTCAAGGTAGTAAAGACAAGTAGCTACATGGCCTGGATAGTATCAAAATGGAAATGAAAGATCAGTCTAAACATTGTTCTCAAGTCACAACAAAACCTCCTCTAAAATAGAAACCCTGTGTTCCAGGGAGTATTGTGCGTTTGTTTAATCATTAGATGCAAGAGGTTTCCATGAGCCAAATAACTTTCTAGCCCAACCCCAAGTAGGAAGGCAGAATAATGAGTAAAGTGTTACAAGTCAGTAACTCACTGTTGTCCAGAGTAATGAGGAAGATTCTTTGGATCATGTGATTGATGTTGAGTTGCTCACATATTTCTTGTTGTGACCGGAATGAACGGCTGATCTCAGCCACAGAGTAGTCAAACTCATCCAGACTCTCTGACACACTATTATCGGAGTCATCTGGGCTTGCTGGGAGTTCATCTGTCAGAATATGTAAGCTGTTAAACATTACAACCTTCACTTTTAAAGAGAACCAAATATACTACTAAAGTGATAAATGTAACCAAGAGGAAGATCATTTTGGATGTGAAACAAGTTAATCATCTAATTAGTGAACATCTCAAGTTAGGCAAGTTAAGTATAGGATTTTGAAATCCCTTGCTATAAATCTTACCACATTATATAAAGCAAAGTTTCATTACTTAGATCCATAATTTTACTCCACACTGCCCAAAATAGCAACATTATTTTCCCTACAGAATCCTGGTTTTGTTTTGTTTTTTGGTACTGGGGATTGAGCTCGGGTCCTTGTGCCTGCACAGCAGGCAGTGGAACCACTGAGCTAAATCCCGGGCCCAACAGAATCCTGGTGATTGACAAATTACCTAATAGATCAAAATGCCTACAATAATTTTAAATGTATGGGTTTTTCCTAGGAACACATTTATTTTGATAATTCCAAACTGTAAAGGAAAATATAGTCTCCTTTGGATTAATTTCCTACGGAGAACCAGACAATGCTCTAGATCCTCACCACCCCCAATTCTGGTGCTAACGTTCATTACTATGATCTTTAATTTTAAAAGAAAGGAAACGGGCCGGAGATTTAGCTCAGTGGTTCTGCCGCCTGCCTCACAAGCACAAGGAGCCGAGTTTGATCCCAGGTACCAAAAACAAAACAAAACAATAAAGCAGTCATTTTGTTGTTGTTGTTGTTTTTCTTTGGTACTGGGGATCGAACTTGGGTCCTTGTGCTTGCGAGGCAGGTGGCGGAACCACTGAGCTAAATCCCTGGTCTGACTGCTTTATTGTTTTAATTGGCATTTTTCTAATGATTAGTCAGAATAGATTTTTTTCATTATTTATTATATATAAGTTGTCTGTCATATCTGTTTTCCTCCCCTCTCTACTTTCTCATTGACTGAATCCCTTTAATTTTTTATAAAGCAACTTAAGAGTGCCTCTCAGGGGGCCAGGGATTTAACTCAGTGGTGCCCCACCTGCCTTGCAATTGTAAGGTCCTGAGTTTGATCCCCAGTACAAAAAAAAAAAAAAAAAAAGAGTGCCTCTCAGAATGTCAAAAGACTATAAATGTAGTGCTATGGCCTGGCATAATGGTGGATGCCTGTACTCCCAGCACCCCGGAAGGCTGAAGCAGGAGGATTACAAGTTCTAGCCTGGCCTGGGCAGTTTAGTGACTTAGTGTGACACTGTCTCAAAATAAAAAATAAGAAAAGGGCTGGGGATGTAGCTTAGTCCAAAGGTCCTGTTTTCAATCTCTACTACTGCAAAAAAAAAAAAAAGTGTTATGTACTGTGGTTGTAACTTAGGGGTATAGCGCTTGTCTAGCACGTGTGAGGCCCTGGATCCAAACTCTAGTAGGCAAACAAAAGCAGTATTATTCACTAAAAGTCATACATGAGCCTATATCTGCTTTTCTTATTAACAGAATGGTTCTTTTGAAAGTCCTGGTAAAACTCTCACAAGTAGGGAGTACAGGGTGTTTTATGAAAATGAAGCTTAATACAAGAGGCCAAAGGTTTTGGCAGAGTACTAATTCTGGCAGCAAAGAGGTTGGACCTGGTGGCATGATAAACTAAGTATAAACAAAGTGAGACAATGAGATGCCAAAAGAGCAACAGAAGGGCATGTGCTGGTCTTGTTTCCACTGCTTGGTGCTTGCAATGTGCTCAACTCTAGTCAGCCTGTTTACAGCCTGTAAAAAGTCAACACTGCACTTACCTGGGCCTTGTTCTCTCTTTTACCCTGTCTACCACTGATCTGTCTTGACTTTATGTCATTTTTATTCAATCCTAATCACATAGAAAGATCACAATTTAACTATGCCCTTGAACTTTTTTTTTTTAAATAAAGGAAAAACGTAAACATTTCTCCTTTTCTTTCTTTTTTTTTGGTACCGGGGATCCAACTTGGGACACCTTGTGTTTGCGTGGCAGGTGGCGGAATCACTGAGCTAAATCCCCGGCCCTCCTTTTCTTAAAAAGAAAAATACTATCATTCTTTTTGGGGGAGGGGAAAAAGGGGAACAATTTCTACTTTGAAAGACTGTAAATGTCTTCAGAAGACTAATGTCAGAAAAACATTGTCATTCGTATAGTCCTCCTGCTAGGAAGAAGTTGGACTTGATCTTAAATTTGGTCTCAGATGAGGAAAAACCATTTTTTCTGGTTAGTGAGAGGATTAATTTTCACATTAAAGCTAAATATTAGATTTTTCTTATAAGTTTGTCCTAACAGCAGCATGCTACAAAAAAGGTCATTCAATACAATGGAAGAAGTATTTCATTTGAGAGGCTTCTTAAGCACTAAACTTAAAGACAAATCTCTTGTCCACAGGTCAAAAAGTGTTTATAATTCTTCCTCTTATATCTGCTTTCTACAAGCTGTGTACAACTTGTTTTCTGTACCCACACCCACTACCTTGTTTTCCTATGTTAGAAAGATTTATTTTAAAAGCTTTTACTAGGTGATCACATGATGACAGTTTTGGGACCACAACGGACATCTGTTCCTATGGAACCACCTGTTATCTGGTCTCTTTTCATGCAAGGGAGAAAACGGGAGGGGGAAGGCCCCTAACAAAGACCACCACCACCATCAACAAACAAACAAAAAACTTCTGGCCCAAGCAAACAAAAACCAAATTCTGCCCCAAATTTAAATTCCAACTGTAATTAAGTACCCAAAGAATACTTAATTTGGGAAGACCCCAGTCCAAGGCCCTGTCATCTGCTGCTACTGGCTCCTCTACTTACCAGTTTGCTGCTTCAGCTGCTCTTTTTGGATTGCTGCAAACTGTTTGGCATCAGCCAGGGAGCCAAAAAGAGCAGCAAAGGGATTACTTGAGATGTTGTTGTTATTCTCCTGGTCTGTCATTTCACTTTAAGGTATCCTCCATCCAGACCTAGGGGGTGGGGCTGCGCAAAGGGCGGGTATTAGACTCAGAAGAGCAGATAACACAACTGTAATATACCCATGGTTGTTTCTTTTCCCATTTCTTAAAATACATCCGAGGGCCAGGGATTTAGCTCAGTGGTTTCGCCACCTGCCTTGTAAGCAGAAGGACCTGAATTCGATCCCCAGTACCCAAAAAAATACATTTGAGACTTTGAGTTAACATTTGCCAATTCCTGCTCCAAAACTCAAGGTATTTTTGGCGAGATGGTGATATGGGGACAACTAAAACCAAAATACTTAAAACATGGTCAAATGGAATGCATTTATCTGTTGACCTATTTCTATGTGCTATATTTTTAAGAAAACAGGTTAAATAGAATTACTGACAAAGAGAGAATGCCCTAATAATTAGAAGAATGACATGGCACCTAGGAAGTAAGACAAGAACTATGGATTTCCCATAAGTCTCTAAGCTGCCAGCCTAGTTCTCATTCACTATAGGGATGACAAAGGAGTATCTACTCAGATACCTATGACTTAGGGTTGAAGCTAGGAATTCCTCACTACATAGCAACTCATAGATCTGGAATGGTAAATCGGACTGGAACTAGATCAGCTGTATATTGTGGATCTTTTAATGTATACTAAGCAATCTATCTCTACTTACAGGCTTAAAACTACTGACATTTTTCAACTAAAATCTAAATAGTCTTTGCTTAATTCTACATATAAATTTCTGATTTCTTACAATATTAAAGAAATAAAAATTCCAGGGCCAGGGATTTAGCTCAGTGGTGCCGTGCTTACCTGGTAAGTACAAGGTTCTGAGTTTGATTCCTGGTACCAAAAAATAAAAACAAAACAAAAAAACCCTTCCCTAGAAGCGAAAGGACCCGAGTTTGATCCCCAGTACCAAAACAAAACAAAACAAAAAACCCTTCCAACTGATTTATCTGATTTTTAATTTTTTTGGTACTGGGGATTGAACTCTGGACCTTGTGCTTTCGAGGCAGGCGCTGGAACCACTGAGCTAAATCCCTGGCCCCCTTATCTGATTTTTTAATAGTATCAAAGAAATATAAATTCCAACTGTTAGGTATGTGTAACCCCTGTGACAGACATATACCTTAAAGATACTGAGGAGCTGCCAGAGCCTATATTTGCACTCTTCTGATTACATCTCACTCAAAGCTAAGTGGACTCAGTAGCAAAATGGGATAAGCAGAGGTCCCTGAAAGTCATTTTTCCCTTTTTAAAAGATTAAGGCCACAGCATAAAAATACAACCCTGAAAAGGGTCAGCAGAGACACAGAGCACGAACATTCTGCTTACTAGGATCCTAAACTGCTACTGGACTTTAGGAAGAGTATGGATGGGTGGAAAGGAAGAAAAGAAAAAGAACATTTGGTCTGCATTTAGTTAAGATAAGACTCTTTATGGAATTATATTTTAAAAGCTAATGCAAGTAAAAAAATTATACTTAATAAAAAAGTTCATCTTTACAGGATGAACAGTTTATAATACTTAATAATTTTCCAACATCTCCATCAGTTGCTTCACATCTTCTGCTTTTTTCTGCATAAGGGATAATGGCTAATTAGCTGCAATAACTTAGGCAGAAAGCCTACTCTCTTCTCAACATGGTACAGGGCTTCAATGAACTGAACTGTTAGATGTTGCTCTATTTTATTTTTTGCTATGTATACTTTAGTCGAGCTTAATGCCAGAAAAGATATATTTAGTGTGAAAATGACAACAAACCTTGAGAGGATTGTAATCTTTACATAAGTTTAATTAACATCTCTAATTCATTTGGAGATACCTCAAACTATCTCACTGTTAGTTGACCACCACCATTCCTCCAATTCTGAGGTACCCTGAATTCCAGAGGAATGCAAAAAGTGTAGTGCCATCCTCTTTTTGCAATATGACACCCTCAGTTTTTCTTCTGGGTATTAATTCCACGAATTAATTCTATGTATTCAGAAAAGGTTGACCCCATCCACCAGCTCCATGAATCTGATCTTTTGAAAGAGAACAGCATTTGCTGGCCAAAGTGACCAATTCAAGAGTGGAACCAAGATCCTACCAAGGTCTACAGGAGTCAGTGAACATCAGCTTCAGGCCTTTGATTAACTTACAGAAAAGGGAATTTTTTTGTCTGATTGGGTTGCTAGGCTGATAAGATATAAACCTTGAATTTTGCACCATGTAGAAAAGGTCTACCCTGACACCAAAGTAACATATAGAAAAACAGAGTTTAGAGATGGGAAAGATAAAGTCTTCCAGACTTTTCAGTTACGGAAGCCAATAAATGGCCCCCACAATTGGAAAAGGCAGTTTGAATTTTTTAAACACAACTGAAAGAGTCCAGGTGATACAAAGGAGATATACCACCTGCACCACTTATCCAGAGAAAGATAAAACCCATGTACACAGTATACTTAACACAGACTCTCAAGATTATCAAGAGATGCAGAAGATTTATCACCGTAGGTGACATTATTTCCTTCTTTTGCTATACTATTATACCATCAGGCAAAGAAGCTAGCTTCCTATTCTATTTTATCTATATTTTTACTGAGATTTACAACTTTTTACATTATATTCCTAAGCATATCTTCTGCGTTCTACTTTTCTAGACTGTAAGCTCTTTGAGCACAGGTTCACATCTGATTATTCTTTCTTCCGTGTCTGGCATTATGCTGTACAATCATAAAATCCTAAGTGAATGTTTATTGAATGACACTTACATGTAGTTACCCACAATCTCTTGTAACCAGTACCATTACCCATGATCTTACTTCAAGATAGGAACTCTACTACATGTCTTGGGATGTTGTCAAAGGTAAAGCCACCAGGGCAGACACTGTGGCTCTTTGGCATCTAAAGTGGTGTTGACTAGAGAACGGAATTAAATTCGTGGTCATCTCAAATGTCTGTTAAAAACAAAAAGATTTTACTAAGCTCATCTTTTTCATATGTACTAAAAACACACACACAAACCCTTCATGAAAAATAAAAGGCTCAACTGTGTAATCATAGGAAAAAAGAGGGCTGATCACTTAATGAGAACCCATGTGGAGATGCCAGTCTAGATTTATTTAATTAACTTATAAATGTAAGTAAGAGTGCCTGGATTGGATATCACCTGCTCTTAAAAGAATAATAAAATGGAACTTTGATATTTTGTTTAGTATTCAACAATGTTCTTTTTTTTTGGTACCAGAGATCAACTCAGGACCTTGTGGTTTCAAGGCAGGCAGCGGCACCGCTGAGCTAAATCCCTGGCCCAGTGTCCTTTTGATTATTTATTTTCGGTACAACTGAACCCAGAGCCTTGGCACTGTGCTACATTTCAGTCCTTTTTTTAAATTTTCAGACAGGGTCTCTCCAGGTTATCCAGGTTGAACTTGAACTTGTGATCCTCCTGCTGCAGCTTCCCAGAGTGCAAGGATTACATTTTTTGTGTTTTTTTGGTACCGTGGATCGAACTTGGGACCTTGTGCTTGTGAGGCAGGTGGCAGAACCACTGAGCTAAATCCCCGGCCTACATTTTTTTTTTTTTTTTAAAGACAGGTTCTTGCTATGTAGGTAGGGCTGGCCTTGAACTCACTGTGTAGACCAGGCTGGCCTCAAACTCATGGCGATCCTCCTGCCTTAGCTTTCCATGTCCTGGGATTACAGGTGTGCACCACCACACTCTGCTTAGCGCTAGGATTACAGGTGTGTGCCACCAAGCCTGTGTAACAATGTTGTATGCTTTTTTTTTCTTTTTTCTTTTGGAGACAGGATCTTGCTATATTGTTCAGGTTGGCTTTGAATGCACTTTGCAGCCCAGGCTGGCCTTGAACTTGCAGTGATCCTCCTGCCTCAGACTCTTGAGTACTAGGATTAAGGTGTGTGCCACCACGTCCAGTGCAATGTCCTATTTTAAATCTCTTTGTTTCAACTGTAAGGCAAGGGCTGGGGATGTAGCTCAGTGGCACCATGCCTGCCTGGCAAGCATAAGTCCTGAGTTGGATTCCTGGTACTGCAAAACAAACAAACTACCTGTAAGGCAGAGGTACAACCCTATCCTGTTGGTACCCTTTAGGATGGTACAACCATGAATTCTTAAGACACTTTTGGGTTGGATTTAAAAAAAAAAATAAGGGCCCCTTGAAAACAACTGTATACCCACTGCCAGGGCAAACATCTGTAAAGAGCTGTCTACTTCTGGCCCTACAAAATTCTCTCACCCTTTTCTGATTTAAGTTTTTGCTTATGAACAGTACTACTAATCTTTATTTGTTGTTGTTGGTTTTTTTTTTTGTACCGGGGATCGAACTCAGGACCTTGCGCTTGCAAAGCTGGTGGCGGAACCACCCGGCCCCAGTACTACTAATCTTTTCTTTTTTTTAGTACAACTAATTTTTAAAGACCACTATCACCTCTTGTGAGCAAACAAATTTTTTTTTTTAGCTTTTTAAAAACAGCTTTATTGAGTCACATATCTCACAATTCATCCACTGTAAGCGTACAATTCAACAATACTGGGTAACTATATAAAGTTTTGAAGCCATCATCACAATCGCTTAGAATATTTTCATCACTCAAAAATTTTTCTTCAAGTTCTTTTGCAGTCAATTCCCATAGGCAGCCACTGCTCCAGATAATCACTGACTGGCCTTCTGCCTATAAAATTTACCTTACCTGGATGTAGGAACAGGGAAAGGGGACATTACTAGAACCTCTGCAGTAAGTGCTAGTCTCCTGTGAGACACGACAGCACAAGGCAAATTAATTAATATATAGACAGAAAATGAGACTTAGAGAAGAAGCTGAGCTTTGGCCTCGCAAACAAATGTTTTAACATCAGACTTAGCATTGTTTTAAAATAGAAATATCTAAAACCCTCTGTAAAACTGGGATTGTTAAAATCAAGCTCTGTGTATCTCAGTGATAAGAGAGCACTAGCATACATGAGGCTTTGTGTTCAGTCCCCAGCATTACACACACATACATGTAAATAAATAAATATAAATAAATCAAGCTGTAATAAATCACACTCTGTAAAGTCTCTGTCCTGGTAATACACACATCAAATAAAGACAGGAATTTAAAAAACGTTTTCATGTAACATGTTCCACACATAATACATTCAGGCCATGCAAATGCAGCAACAAATCCTTTCAATACATCTATGTACAAGACAGGATTTCATCAAGTAAAAAAGCAGACAGCATTCCTTCTTGGGTCCCACTTTATCGCCCTGTGGGACCAAAATGATCAAGGTCAGTGACAATAAACATTCTTGCTCTGGAAGCAAGAAACTGATCCCTAGAGCAACACTTGCTAGATTTAAGCTCTTGAGTTGTAGACACTCAATTTTAGAAATATCTTATAAATCTAAAGAAACATGAAGCAGAGTGCCAGGAATTATGAGTGATGGGCCCATTACTTGACTCAAGAAATGTCAACATAAAAAAAAAGTCAACATCTTGCCATATGCACTCAGCTAGTTTGATTACTACTACGCATAATTTATCTTCCTGGCACCTGGCTATCTGTCGTCTACTCTCTATTTTAATCCCTTCAAATTCCATCAGGGATTCGTGGTAAGGAGGGGGATGCACCTACCTGGTTCAGGTTAGAGAAAGAAAGTCAAACGATAAAGTCATTGTTCTAGTTTTTTCCTGAAGGTCCACAGACAAGCGGGGAAGAGACATGTACACAAAGATAAGAGAAACTGGAGTACTCTAAGGGTTTCTAAATCAGGCAGGGTCGAAGTTCGTGAAGGAGAGGGTTCCTGGTCAGGAAAGTACAGAAGGAATTCGGAGGAGGCAAGAGTGCAGAGGACTGGGCTGACATTAGATTAGGAGAAAAATTCCCATTTCAGACTCAACAATCCCATTCCCTCAAGCTACCTCCTCTTACCAGGGCCTGAAGGGCCAGCAACGACGACACAACAGTCTCAGGGGCCAAAGGGTTCCCACTTCCGACTCAGCAGGGTAACGGGATCTGACATCATCACTAAGCGCCAGGGCTGGTGGAATCTCACCTCCGCGCCGGAAGTAGAGTGGGTGAGCCCTGCAGAGCAAATGGCACGCAGACACTCTGAAGGCGCACGCGCTGGTTTGCTCAAACCTCCTGGGGCCGGGGCGGAAGTGGCCTTGGGATCTGGATGGGGTAGGAGGTGAAGGTGGGAGGACCTTGCGGTTTGGAGGTTAGCGAAGTGTGACGGTGTGCCTATGAAATCTGTGCATGGGGGGCAGCTCTCACTGGAGAGCTCTGGCTCTGGCTTTTTTCTTTCTTACTGTGGACTACTGGCTTTTAATTTTAGCGCCAGTCTGTCCATTTTGAAGCAGCTTCTATTACTTTTCAGAGACTTTAAAAATATTTCTAAACCAGTAACAAAACCAGCAATAACAACTAAGTTTGAGTACCCATTTATGTGCCAGGCAGTGTGCTATTTTTGTAAAATTTTTGTTTATTAGTACATGTGTGTAGTACATAATGTTTACTTGTGGAAAGTTAGTGCATGTACATAACACATCTTAATTCCTTCTCCGTCCCCTCTTCTCTCTCTTTTTATTTTGGTACCGGGGATCGAACTCGGGTCCTTGAGCTTGCGGGGGTGGGGGTGGGGGTGGGGCAGGCGCTGGCACCACTGAGCTAAATCCCCGAGCCCTCCAATTCCTTTTTTTCATCCCCTATCTCTCCTCTTTCCCCCTTCTTCCATCTCTTGACCTTCTTCCTCTTTGAGAAAGATCTGTCTCCATACTTCCTATTATCTGTCTTTTTATTTTGCTCTATTTTTATTCTGGGTTTCTCATATAAAAGAAACCTTGTAGGGTTGGGAGTGTAGCTCTGTGGTGCCGCCACCTGCCTCGCAAGCGCAAGGTCCTGAGTTCAATCCCCAGTACCAAAAACAAACAAAAAAAGAAACCTCAAACCTCGTGATGTTTAGTTTTGTGTGTCTGATTCATTTAATTTAACATGGTCTCAAGGTGCTATTTTTGATTGGATTTCAGTTTTCTTATCTGTAGGGTGAGGACAATCATACAAGTTGTTCTAGGCATAACCCATACCAGTAATCCCAGCACTTTCAAGCCTGAGGCAGGAGTATCAGTTCTAGGCAGGTTGGTCTATATAATGAGTTCAGGGCCAGTCTTAACTACATAGAGATGCTGTCTCAAAAAACAACAAAACAAAACAAGATACCCCCAGGGCTGGGGATATGGCTCAGTGGCACCTGCCTGCCTGGCTAGTGCAAGGTCCTGAGTTCCATCCCTAGTACTGCAAACAAAACAACCCAAAACAAAATAAAAATCCTACAAGTTTGTTTTGAGATACACAATAGTAATGGAAGCAGCATACTTCTCAAGAGTTAAAAACATTGTGCATGCCAGGTGTGGTGGCACCTACCTATAATCCCAGCACTCCAGAGGCTGAGGCAGAAGGATTGCTGCAAGTTCAAGGCCAACCTGGGGTACATAGTGAGACCCTATCTCATAAAACCAAACAAACAGGGCCAGGGGATTTAGCTCAGTGGTGCCTCACCTGCCTTGAAAGCACAAGGTCCTGAGTTCAATCACTGGTACCGGGGGTGGGGGGTGATAACAAAAAAACCCCAAACAAAAAAACGTTGTGCAACTGAAAAGACACTTCACGGAATGATAGAAAGTATTTGCAAGTCATACATGTGATAAAGGATTAATATAAAGAATATATAACTCTTACAACAATCCAATTAAAAAATAGGTTGGGCCAGGGATTTAGCTCAGTGGTTTCGCTGCCTGCTATGCAAGCGTGAAGAGCAGAATTCGATCCCCAGCACCAAAAAAAAAAAAAAAAAAAAAAAAAGGACTATATTAGACATTTCTCGAAAGAAGATATACAAATGGCCAACGTGCTGGAAAAGATTTTCAACATCAGTAGTCATAGGGGAAATGATTATCAAAACCATGATGGGTCCTACTTCCCTACTACTATAATGGCTACTATAAAGAAAATGATTGTTAGGCTGGGGATTTAGCTCAGTGTTTTCATCACCTGCTGCACAAGCGCAAGGACCCGAGTTCGATCCCCGGTACCAAAAAAAAAAAAAAAAAAGAAAAAATGATTGTTGATAAAGATGTGGAGAAATTAGAATCCTTTTATGCACTCCTGATAGGAGTGTCAACTAGTGCAGCCACTTTGAAAAACATGTTGATGCTTTCTCAAAAAGTTAAACATAGTGTCATCTGATCTAGCAATTCCACTGTGGGATAGATACCCACAAGAGCTGAAAGTGTGATCAAATAGGTACTTGTACACCAGTCAGTGTTCACAGCAGCATTATTCACAATAACCAAAAGATAGAAATAACCCTGAATGTCCATTAACAGATGAATGAATAAATAAAATGTTGTACATAAATACAATAGACTTATTTGGTTGAATGAAATTCTGATGCATGCTAAAATTGGTGGGCCTTGAAAACATAATGCTATGTGAAATAAACCAGATACAAAGGGACAAAGACTGTATGATTCAACTTACATGTAGTACCTATAATAGGCAGATTAGAACATAGAATAAAGGTTATCAAAGTTTGGGGGCGAGGGGGATGGGGAGTTTTTGTTTAATGGGTATAAAATTTCTGTTCAGGATGATGAAAAAGTTTTGGAAATAGTGCTGATGGCTGCACAATAATGTGAATGTACTTAATATCACTGAATAGCACCCTTGAAAATGGTTAAAATGGTAAATTTTATGTTATACATATTTTGCCATATATACACAAAAAGTACCATGCAACTTTTGAGTACCTACCACTGTTCTAGTTTCTTAAAATATTGTAGTGAAAAAAGATCCAAGTCTTTTTCTTTCTGAAAGCTAATCTGTTGGGAGTGGAATGATAACACAGCATTTAAGATTAATGGAAGGGCCAGGGTTAGCTCAGTGGCACTGCGCCTGCCTTGAAGGCGCAAGCGCCAAGGTCCTAAGTTCAATGCCCAGTACCCCCCACCAAAAAAGATTAATGGAATGGCTGGGGATGCACCTCAGTAGTAGAGAATTTGCCTAACATGCATGAGGTCCTGGGTTTGGCCCTTAGTGCACGTGCATGCACATTCACATATACACGCACACGTACATGCACACACACACAGTAACGGGCAAAAGATGGATCATTCAATAAATATTTCTGGAATAACTGGGCAGCTATCTTGTTTAAAAGTTGGTCACGCCGGGGATTTAGCTCAGTGGTTCCGCTGCCTGCCTTGCAAGTGCAAGATCCTAAGTTCAATGCCCGGTATAAAAAAAAAAAAAAATTTGGTCAGTATGTTAGGCCTTACACTAAAATTAATTCAAGAAAGATCAAAGACTCAAATGTATAAAATGAAATCAAAAGAATGCTAGAGGATTGATGAGAGAAAACATTTTTTTTCGGGTACTGGGGATCTTACTTGGGACTTTGTGCTTTTGAGGCAGGAGCCAGAACCACTGAGCTACATCCCTGGCCGGATGAGAAAAATTTTAAAAAAGAATAATCTTAAAATTAAAGAAGATGTTTCTAAATATGAAACATAAAAGACCAGTATATTCTATTACAGGCAAATGGTTGAAAAATATGCATGTAAAATCAACCATGAACAAAGTAAAACAAAACACATAACAAAAATGGAAAAAATACCTGCAACCAGTAATAAGATCTAGTTGCCCAAATATGTAAAGGGCTGGTGCAAGTGAATAAGGAAAAACAAAACAAATCAAACAAAAGACTCCCTGATGTATGTGAGCCTGTATTTCACAAGAAGCTAAAATAATAAATAAATGGTTTATTTCCAGTTTTAGTAAGAAAAATGTACAAAAATACACTGAGATGCCATTTTAACTTAGATTGGCATAGTTTAAAAAATTTAAAAATACATAGCTAGGCATGGTGGTACTTGCCTGTAATCCCAGCTATTGGAGAGGCTGAAGCAGGAGGATTACTAGTTCAAGGCCGGGCTGGGCAATTTCTTGAGACCTTGTCTCTAATAAGAAAAAGTGAAGGGGCTGGAGACATAGCTCATAGAGGGCCTCTGAGTTCAATCCCCAGTACCAGGGGGGGAAAATATACTGTTGGAATATATATGGAATAATAGGGAATTTTGTGTATTTTTATTGGCAATATGTACTGGGACAACCCCTATAAAGTGCAGGTTGGCAATATATAATAAAATTAAAAGTGCAAATGCATTATGGCCCAACAATGCCATTTATT
Source organism: Heterocephalus glaber (assembly GCF_000247695.1). Next base: position 13,750,093 of record NW_004624784.1, on the reverse strand, counting down.
GTATTTATTACAAAGTGTCATAAGAATCTTCAAAATGACATTTATTGTTAGAGCTAAACCAATAAAACTCTAAAAACAGTAAAAGGAAGACATAAGAAAAAAATCTTTGTGACTGTGGGTTTGGCAAAGATTTCTTAGATATGACACTAAAAGTACAATATATAAAAGAAAAAACTGATAAAATGCACTTCATTAAAATTCAAAAACTTTTACACTTCAAAAGACACCATTAAGAAAACAAAAAGAAAAACCAAAGACTGGTAGAAAATATTTCCAATTGTATATCTGATAAAGGACTTATATCCAAAATATGTAAAGAACACTACAACTCTATAGTAAGAACAAGCAATCCAATTGAAAAATGGATAAGAGGCTGAGCATGGAGGTGCACACCTGCAATACCAGCTACTTGGGATGCTGAGGCAGGAGGATTATAAATATAAGGGCAACCTGGGCAACTTAGCAAGACCTTGTCTCAAAATAAAAGGATGTAGCTCAATGGTAGAGCACCCCAGGGTTTTGTCCTCAGAACTGAAAAAAAAAGGACAAAAGATTTGAATAGATATTTCATGAAAGATATGAATAAACACATGAAAAGACAATCATTAGGAAAATGCATTTTAAAAACAGAAGTAACTGGGTACTTGAGAGGCTGAGGCAAGAGGATTGTCGTGATTTAAAGGCCAGCCTGGGCTAAATCAAGAGTTCAAGACTACCTTGAACTACATAACAAGATCCTGTCTCAAAAAAACAAAAACAAAAACAAATACCCTCACCAGAATAAGATGTTTTATACTCAATTAAATGACTATTAAAACAGATAGTGGCAAAAAACCAAAACCAAAACAAAACAAAACAGAACAAAAAAAACCAGATAGTGACAAATATTGGTGAGGATGCAGAAAAACAAGATAGCTCATACATTGTTGGTGGGAATATAAAGTGGTACAACCAGTTGGAAAACAGTTTGGCAGTTTCTTAAAATGTTAAACATGAGTTTGCCATGTGATCCAGAAATTCTTTACTCCTAGGCATTTAGCCCAGAGAAATGAAAACGTATGTCTACACAAAGTCTTGGACAAGAATGTTCATAGCATTATTTATAGTAGCAAAGTGGAAACAACTCAAATGTCCACTGGCCAGTGAATGGATAAACAAAATGTAGAATGTGCGTATAATGAAATATTGTTCTACAACAAAAGGAGACAGAATGTTGGTATGATACAATGAATGGATCCTGAAACACACTAAAAGATACAAAGACCTTTTATTGTATGATTTCATTTATAGGAAATGTCCAGAATGGGCAAACCTAAGGAGACTGTAATAAGATTTGTGATTACCTTGGATAGAGGATGAGAACAGGGAGTAACTGCAAATACAACAGGACATCTTCAAGGAGCAACGGAAATGGAAAATGTTATGGTGCGGTGAAGGGTCAATTTACTAAAAATTAACAGCAGGTGAAATCACTTAAAATGGTGAAATCATGTATGGCATGTAATTATACTTTATTGTAATATTTTCAAATGACATTTATACATTGTTAGTCATTGCAGGATTGTTATGAATGAAAGCTTGGAACCAATTTAAATGTCCACCAACGGAAGACTGGTTAGCTAACTTGTAGAGTATCTGCACACTGTGGTTGTACTAAAAACAGTTCTTTACACACTTGTGAAATAATCTTTAGGTTTTATTAGGGGAAAAGATGTATAGTCTGATACCATTTATAAACAACAGGGGAAGTGAAATTAATGTGTCCTTCAGAATTTGCTCGTATTTCTAGGTTACTTCCAGGAAGATGTATAAGAAACTAGTTTGTCTCTGGAGAAGCAACTGGGTGGCTAAGAGTTAAGAGGGACACCTGTTGCTGCATGTTTGAACCATATGAATTATCACCTATGTAAAAACTCAATACAAATTAAAATTGAAAAATAATTCTATTCAAACGGGTTATTTGATCTTTTGATTTTTTACAATCTTTCCCAGTAGGTGGCGCTCCTGAAACACCATGCTATACCCGCCCCCCACCCCCACCCACGCTGGGGATGGAACTCAGGGTGTCATATAGGCTAGACCAGTGCTCTACCATTAACCAGCACCCTCAGCTCTGACTTATTTTATTTTGAGAAAAAAATCCTAAAATTTGCTGTGACAGCCCTTTACCATTTGTCACCTGTGTGAAACTTGAGACTAGGTTTAAGGCTAAAAAATATCTCTGTTGGGAACTCTCCGAAATGTATTGTTTCGAGAACTGGATAGAAGGGAGAACACCTGGATTGAAAAAAGAAAAATTGCAGTTGGTCAGAGAACTAAATAATGCTTTCAGACTTATGTTCTGACTGAAACTTTTGATGGATTTATTGAATTGGAACTTCTGATTGATATGCTGATCAAAAGGTTACTATATGTCAATAGTTCTTAACTAAAGGTGATTTTGCTCTGAATGAGACATCTGGTGATGTCTGAGCACATTTTTGCTTGCCAAACCTGAGGTACTACTGAGGTCTGGTAAATAAAGGCCAAGGATGATGTTATAGCTCCTTCAATGGACAGGACAGCCCCTGCACAAAGGGTTAACTAGCCCCAAAATGTTAATAGTGGATGCTGAGAAACTCTAATAAGGTTAAGTTTGACATTCAGCATCTCTGTGACTTGAGGCCCTGTTCTAAGGAGATTTACAGAAACACAGAGAATTCATATTTTCCTTGGACCAGGTAATGAGCACTGGTCCCAGTAAGGGTACATATGATGCAAGATACTTCTTTAGAATTGGTGTTGAAGAACTCACCTACTCTGAGTCCTGAGCTCACTTCTTCTTGAGCTGGTTTCCTTGAAGGTGACTGTATTGGTCATCTTCCCGATCCTTGAGGGGCTGAAGAGGACAGTGTCATCATAAACTCATGTTCCTATTCTTTGTTAATGAATTTGGTGCATAGTTATTGGATGCTTTTCATGTGTAAGGCTTTGGAGTGCTTCACAGTCCTCGTACTGAAAGAGACGCATGGCTGGGAGCTGTGTGTCTACTCTGTGTAGCCCTCTCAGGGTGTTCTTCACCTTGTTCTCAGTGGATCCTGACCCTAGTCTCTCTCAGCCCTTTCTTTATTTCTCCTATTCTACCTAAAGGGACAACTATTCCGTTGTCTGGTATGCTGTACTGAGTTTCTTACCTGTGGAGTATTTTTTAAGTAACCTGCCTCCATTCCAAACTTTCAATCCCATTAACTGTAGCAAAGTCTTATTTGGTCCTCATCCATTACCTGATAGAGTTGGTCATTGGGCAGCAGAGTCTGCTTGTCTGAAGCTGAACACAAAATAAACAAAATACATATAAAACAGATTGTTAATAAATTGGTTGACAGAATACTAAATAGCATAGGCTCCATCTACACACAAGAGCATGGGTCAATCTCACAAGCATATTGGTAAGTGAAACAAGCCAGCATAAGAATAATGCATGAGGGCCAGGGATTTAGCTCAGTGGTTCCAGCGCCTACCTCGAAAGTGCAAGGTCCTGAGTTCAATCCCTGGTACCAAAAAACAAAAACAAAAACAAAAACAAAAAAACCCCAGGAAGAATTCATCCCTGTGCTAGTTCTTAGGGATGGGCAGTGAAGTGATTTTCATTCCTTCTTTTTTTTTTTTTTTTGGTACTATTGGGGATTGAACCCAGGACCTTCACATTGAGCTACATTCTTAGGCCTTTTTTTTTTTTCCAGTACCAGGGATCAAACTCAGGACCTTGCACTTGCAAGGCAGGTGCAGTGCCACTGAGATAAATCCCCAGTCCCTAATTTTTATTTTTATTTTGAGACAAGGTTTTGCTAAGTTACCCAGGCTGGGCTTGAACTTGCAATCTTCCTGCCTCTGCCTCCCAGAGTGCTGAGATTACAGGCGTGTGCCACAATGCCAGGCTAATATTTTTTTCTCTTCAGCTGGCTGCTGGCTGCACAGATATTTTAGCTTTCTTATATTTATTTTTGGAAGCTGGGTGTTGCACACCTGTAATCCTAGCACTCTGGGAGCCTGAGGCAGGAGGATCATATGTTCAAGCCCAGCCTGGGCAATGAATTGACTTAGCAAGACCCTGATTCAAAAATAAATAAATAAAAATAAAAACGAACCAGGGATGTAGTTCAGTGTGAAGGCTCTGGGTTCAATCCTCAGTACTACAACAATAAAAAATATTTTTTGAGCTATATGCTTGTGATTCAGTTTTTGTATATAAATGTTACTTCAATAAAGATTTTCTTTTAAACACAGGATGAGTTGGGGAGCTGGGCTGTGGGAGGGTAATATGCTGCCACACAGAAGCAGAGCCTCACCTAGCCATGCACATTAGCAACCCATGCCACTCTGGCTCTCCTGTTGGGTCTGGCGTGGTAGGAAGGAAGCCCAGGGCCTCAGGTAGCCCCATCCCACAGCCAAGGTGAACATTGTTTTACCTCTTGAGTGGTGCACTCCATCCTGTCCAGCAATGAAGTAGGCCCCAATGGCAAGGAAGAAAGTGCTGATGATTTCAACAAAGACAAAGCCAAATATGGTGGCTGGGCTCAGCTCAATGCAGTTCTGACACACTGTGGGGAACAAGGCACATAGAGGGACAGTCTCCACTGGGACAGGAATGTTGCGCTTCTGGATCTGTCTCTCCTCCTACCAGTGGTAATCTCTCTCTCTAGGGCAGCAGGGTCTTCCCTCTGTGGGTAGCATGGCAAGGGAAGATCCCTGAACCAAGACCTTACTGCCCTTCAGTGAGAAGCCTTACAGTCAGGAACCATGTAGAACAGAGGGGAGACTGGATCCTGTCCTCCACTCTCAACTGCCCTCCTCTCCTTACTGCTGCTCACCTTCGATCTCCTCTGTGTCCTCCCCCACCCCCCATACTCAGTTCACAGATGCTGCTGAACTGGTCCAATGCATGGGGCCTATTCAAAAATAAACCAGGTTTTACAGGACTAGTTATGTGTTTCCAAGAAGCTGGGCAAACACTCTTTATTTATTTATTTATTTATTTATTTATTTATTTATTGAGACAGGGTCTCACCATGTAGTTCAGGATGGCCTTGAACTCACTATGTAGGCCAGGCTGGCCTCAAACTCAACTGCTCTTCCTCCTACCTCAGCCTCCTGAGTGCTGAGGTTAAAAGGTGTGGACCACCATGCCTGTCTTGTCTTGTTATACTTCAGCAAGACAAACAGATTAAGAGAATTGGCTACTACTGTAAATCATGCATGGGATCTATTTCCATTTTAAACCTACACAGTAAGTTGGCCAAAACTGATAGTAATGCTTAATTTTATAACAAACCAAATAAGATTACATACTTCTGTAATACACTTGGAGTGGCTTTGAAATTGTGTTTGTTCCTCGACACTGATATATCCCTTGAGGGTTCTTGGTACTACTTCCCAGATTCCATGTGTTTTTATTTGAATTTGTGGAGTTTATCATATTCCCATCTTTAAGCCATTCGATATTTTTGTCTTTCAAGTTACAAATCAGAAGTACAGAGCCATCTTCTCGTTTGTCATCCACTTTTATCAAATCCTCCTCTGGAAAGGTAAAAGCCAACATTCTGTTAAGGATCTTGTCTCTGAACTTCACTCTGTCTCAGGGGACCTACCAGGAGAAGACCATCAGAGCAATGTTTCTCAAACTTGAATGTGCACACAGACCATCTGGGCAATCTGTTAGAATTCAGGTCCTATTCAGTAGTTCTGGTTGGGTGAGTTTCTGCATCCTAGATGCCAATGCTGTTGGTTCACAGGTCACACTTTGAGACATGTCTTCTTACAGGGTTTCTATCCCTCCTTCCAGGACCTGACAACTAATTATCTAGCTACAGGAAAGCTGCCCAGAACAGGTCAAGCCCGGGAACTGATTTGTTTGGCAATGGAGACAGCAGCTATGAACTACCATTGTCTTATCCTCTCTAAATTGTCCCCCATGGTACCGGGGACAGAACCTTGCATTTGTGAGGCAGGTGTGTCACCACTGAGCTAACTCCTGGCCCCTAAATTGTTTCTTTCTATGGAACTACTATTGTAGGAAGCCACATTTCTTTTCTCTTTCTCTCTCTCTCTCTCTCTTTCTCTATCTTTCTTTTTTTTTTTTTTTTGGTACTGGGGATCAAACTCAGGTCCTCGTGCTTGCGTAGCAGGCGACAAAACCACTGAGCTAAATCCCCGGGCCTCTTGTCTTTGTTTTTGAGACATGGTCTCTCTACATAGTCCAGATTGGCCTTGAACTTGCTATCCAGCCTAGATTTGCCTCAAACTTGTCATCCTCAGGCCGGGGATTTAGCTCAGTGGTACCACACCTGCCTTGCAAGTGCAAGGTCCTGAGTTCGATCCCCGGTACCACAAAAACACTTGTCATCCTCTTGCCTCAGCCTCTCAGGTGCCGGAACTATAGGTATGTGGCCTCCTGGAAGCAACATTTTTATGAATTTCCCCAGAGAGTAAGGATAGGAAGAAGCCATTTCTCCTACCTTGTTTCTTCTGGCACTTGGTACCTGTAGAGACAGAAAATAGGTCAGTTGCACATGGAATTGTTCCAATTCTTTGGGGCATCCCAGTGATTATTTGAGGTCAAGATTAAAAAAGGTCCTAACCCATGGAAATGACAGTATCCGTACCTCAATTCACCAAATTAAAAGCAAGGTCATAATAAAGAATTTATTTGGTTTTTGTCTGATTTCCTGGGTGGGAGTTTCTAAACCCATGGAATTTCACTAGTGGTGGGAGAGTGTTGTTATTCATGGAGGACTCTTGGATCACAAGGAGTTTGTGCTGGGCCGGGGATTTAGCTTGTTGATTCTGCTGCCTGCCTCACAAACACAAAGTCCCGAGTTTGATCCCCGGTACCAAAAAAAAAAAAAAAAAAAAAAAGATGGAGTTTGTGCTAAGGAGATGACTTGGAATGGGGCTGGTCAAGACCAACTACATGGTTAGAGGACTGGGGCTTTGAAGCCACTGACAACAGCCCTGGGAGGGGAGCGGCTAGAGATTAAATTCAGTTAAGTAGTGAAAGATTCAATCAGTCATATCTATGTACATAAATAAAAACTGATGGAGGAGCCAGGGATTTAGCTCAGTGGTTCCAGCGCCTGCCTTGCAAGCTCAAGGTCCTGAGTTCAATCCCCAGTACCAAAAACAAAACAAAACAAAACAAAAAACTGATGGAGCTTCCTGGTTGGTGAACACATCAATGTGTCAGAGGGTGATGTGTTCTGATTCCATAAGGGGAGGGCAGGACCCTACCAAACCTTGCTCTGTCTTTTCATTTTATTTCTTATATAGTAAAGCTATATTAGAGGCAGGTGTGGTGCCTCTGAGCTAAATCCCTGGCAGTAAAGCTATATTAGAAAGTAAAGTGCTTTCCTGAGTTCTGTGAGTCATTCTAGCAAATTATCAAACTTAAGATGTAAGAAGCCCCGGGATGTACAGACAATTTGTCAGAAGTATGAGTGGTCTGGGGATTCTTGTGCTTGTTGTTTGCATTTACAAAGAGGGAAATCTTGTTTTGTTTTTTTTTGTACTGGGGATCTAATTCAGACCTTGTGCTTGACAGGCATTTGCGGTGCCACTGAGCTACATCCCTGGCTTCAGAGAGGAAAATCTTGGGATCTTGCCTTTAATTTGTGGGATCTGACACTAACTCTGGGGGATCAACATCAGAATTGGATTGCAGTATATGTAAAGGTATTATCTATGCCATCCAGAATATTCTGCTCCTTTAGCAGCTAAACCTTGGACAAGCAGTGGGTGTATCCTAGACACAGCCTTTTATTTGTTTTGTTTTGTCTTTTTGTTTTTTGAGACATGGTCTCCTTATGTAGCTCAGACTGGCCTTGAACTCACTATGTAGCCTAGGCTGGCCTTGAACTCATAGAGATCCTCCTGCCTCAGCCTCGAGAATGCTGGGATCACAGGTGTGAACCACCACCCCCAGTGACACAGGATTTTAGAGCTGAGTTATTTCTAAAATATTCAGCCTTGGCAATCTATTTCTTTTTTTTTTTTGTACCCGGGATTGAACTCGGGACCTTGAGCTTTCCAGGCAGGTGGCGGAACCGCTGAGCTAAATCCCCGGCCCAGCAATCTATTTCTTGTAGAAAGCCCACATGTCCCAGGAAAGTTAGCTGTTCAAACTGTCCCAAACTTGGAGTAGTAGAGTTATATTGTAGAGTACTACAGAGACCTAGCACTAAAATTCAAGTGGATTTTTTTTCCTATTTCCTTTTAAAAAATTTTTATTTTTATTAGTACATTTTTGCAGTACATAATGCATACATTCCTTGTAGGGAGTTGGTACAGTACATAATACATCTCAATTTCTTTTTATCCCTCCCCCTCCCTCTCTTTCTTGATCCCCTTCCCATTTGAGAAGGACCTATTTCCTTACTTTCTATTATCTATCTTTTATTTTGCTCTTTATTTATATTTTAGGTTTCTCATACAAGAGAAACCTTGTGACATTTATTTATTTATTTATTTTTGTACCAGGGATCGAACTCGGTTCCTTGCGCTTCCGCAGCAGGTGGCAAAACCCCTGAGCTAAATCCCCGGCCCCACCTTGTGATATTTAAACTCATGTGTCTGATTTATTTCATTATGGTCTCAGGGTGCATCCATTTTTTACAAGTGACTCAAGCTTATGGCAGAGTAGCACACCATTGTGTATAAATACCATATTTTCTTTATCCATTCATCTGTTGATGGACATACAGGCTGCTTCTAAGATTTAGCTGTTACGAATTGTGCTGTTATAAACATGGGTATGCATATATCACTGCAATATCCATTTTATGAGAAATATTATGATCTGCCGTGATTAGGCATTGTGAAAAAAGAGAGTGGTGATATGAAGAATTAGTTGTACTTTCAAGGAATTTTAAATGAAGTGGAAAAAAGAAATGTATGTAATTAATAATAATAATAATAGATAATAGAACTTAATAATAATATTAGTAATAATAGAACTTATTATTTTTTAGTACTTATGTGAATGCATATAAAAGGGAATAGAAGGTATTGATTTTGCCCAAGGGTGAAGTTCAGAGAACGCTTAATAAAGGAGGTGATATTTGGCTGAATCTTGAACAGGTTAGAATTCATCCAACAGAGAAAGATACTTTGTGTACAAAAAATAGCCAAGCAGTTTGGAAAAGGACAAGCGAAGTAGTGTAGCTAGAGGTAGAATACGTGATGGGGAGAGCTGGTCATGAGTGAAAGTAGGATAGGAATACTGGAAGGTGTCAGCCATCTGAGAACTTGGTGCAGGGTTGAATTTTTATGGAGTATCCAGCACAGTGCCTAGGACAGAATAGGAGCTTTATATTTGTTGAATCAAATATGAATGGATAAAGCCATGAAGAAGAAAGAAAAAGCCACAACTAGCCATCAAACAGATTTCTTACTATTCCTTCTCCCCAACTACCTGTTCAGTACAGGAGGATAAGGACAAAAGAACCTCAGATTCCATAGGAAAGGAGAGGGCACTGGTTGCTGATATTTTAAAATTTCACATATCTGTGGTGCTTCCTTTTAGGACTTGAGAATTCATGTAGCCAAATTTCTGGATTGACCAGAATGCAAACTGAGCTAGAGAGCGGAGGGGTTGTTCAAGTGCACACAGCTCACTGGTGGCTGAGCTGGACCTAGAGCCTGTGTTTTCTATTGCTCAACCCAGTGCTCTTTCCATTGTATCCAGCTGCCTCGCTGTGCTTTCAGCACTGCCCTTCAACCTGTGTTTTCTTTAGCTAGCTCCTCCTTTTTTCTCTCAGAAATAATTCTACAGTCCACTGTTTTCAAGTCTTCCACTCAGCCATTTTCCCACTGAGTTTCAGGAAGTGACATTGCCCCCATCTAATTTTTTTTTTGGTACCAGGAATCAAACTCAGGTCCTTGTGCTTGCACAGCAGGTGGCGAAACCACTGAGCTAAATCCCCAGGCCCCCCCACCTAATTTTTCAAGAACCCAGGTATTGTTATGGGCCTATCTCCTTCAGCTTCCTTTTTGTTTACAAGCCTATGTGTGGCTGGAGCTACACTTTTTCTCTGATGGTCTCAGTGGTTGCAATTGCCTTCCCCTCCTGCCCTCAAGACCATTCTTAGCTTTGTCCTTCCAACATCAGCTCCAGGCCTTGCTCTACTCCCCATCTTCTCCTTTAGACAGAAATGTGCTCAAGTTTCTCTTATGCTCCAAAAGCTTTCTTAGACTCTAGTTCCTCCTCCACCTACTACTCTAAATTTCTTTCTAGAATAGTCTACATTTGCCCTTTACCTTCTACTCATCCATTTGGCTTCCACTCATACTACCCCACCAAAACTCTTCTAAATCACCTATAACATTTATTTTGCCAAATCCCACAAACAAATTTTAAATATAGTTTTATATTGGTGGGCTCTCTTTAGCTTTCAGACTTTTGGTAATTTTCTCCTAGAAGCTTTCTGCTTCCTTGGTTTTCATGGTATTGTATTCATGTACAATAATCACTCATGTGATCATTAAAGCTCTTTGATCATTCTTTTATCTCTTTGAGATTTTTTTCTCTAACTATCCCTTAAAATGTGGTGTCTTACAGTTCCATTCTCAGCTCTGTCTTTCTCACATATCACATAGTACTTGTGTGATTTTATGGTTTTAGCTTCCCCCAGTGCTTCCAGAGAACAGGTGTCAACCTTAGTTCATCCACCTCCTATTGGATATTTTGAACTGGAAATTTGTACAAGGAGTTCATACTGAACCTTGTGCTCAGTGTGGCCATACTGAAACCTAACTCTCCAATTAGACTATGAGCTCTTTAGAACAAAAATTTTTTATTCATCTTTTTATCCTTCTGGGTATTAGGATCTCATCCATACTTTTGGTCAGTTGACCAACTGACCAACTAAATGAGTAAATACTACTTCTAACTCCAGCTCTGGATCAGAGAACATGTTACCTTTTCCTTTCAGTTTCTTTGCCTGCCATTTGGGGCTATGATCAAGCCTAAGATGGCGGCAGCAGGCCTCTCTCTAGCTAGCTAAGGTCTCTGTTTTGATTTCTCAGAAAGAAGGACCTTATCTCTCCCTTGGACTCTGCTTCTCTCCAGCAAAGAACAGTAAGAGGCTTAATTTTTGCCTCTCCTTTGAATTCTAAGGTGATAGCTGAGGTCAGGTCAAGGTTAGGATTCCAATATCTCCATCTTCTGGGAGATGACCTCTTCCTGTACTCCCTTCCTCAGGCTGCCAGACCCTGTAGCAGGTTCTTACCTTGGAGAAGAATGATCACCAGGATAAGGCCAGCCAGGCCCTTCCCCTGCTCCATGTCAGTCTCTGTCCTTCCCCCGCGGAACTGCAGAGCAGCCCCTCATGGCCAGCAGCCTGTGTAGCACCTAGCCTGGCTCCGCCCAGCACCCTTCAGACTGGGTGCCTGACAGAAGACAAGAATCCACTGCCTCCACCCTCAGCTTTGAGTGCAGCCTGCAGAGGCCTAAGCAGGGCTGCAGGTGTGCATGCTTTTTGCTTTTCCGTTGAGGGGTGCAGGGTGTAGGAGGGAGGGCTGAATTCCCATGCAAAGACTAGGCTTGACCTGAGAATCACTTCTGATACTGGGTTGGGGGATGAGCCTGAGCCCTTTTCCGAAGAAGGGAGATAAATGTCCCTGCCCCCAGTTGTTGCTAGGATCACAGCCAGTTGTCATTGATGCTAGAACTAATGAATTTAGGCTGGACTCTCAGATGCTTGGGTCTGAGGGCATGAATGGAAAAACATCTCAGTCCCAGCCTTCACTAAAGGTTTTTGTCACTGTTCTTTTGAGATCATCAGCGTGGTTGGTGCTTGCCTGGAAGGGAGTAAGTGGGACAATTCCAATCAGTCAGCACATTTCTGCACTTTTGGGGGTGGGTGGTAGACGGGCAGGCCTGTGCTGAGTTTCCAGGATCTCAGACCTCTGTCTCCCTCAGCCAGTCAATAAATCAACAATAATTAACAGAATTCTCATTATATGTGGGGCACAAGCAAAATAGAGAAGTGAGCAAGACTGACATAGCTCTCTGTCTTCAGGTACATGACATCCAACTGGGGCAGTTTGGAGTTTCAGATTCCCATTGGTCATTGGGGGTAAAAAAGGTCCACAGTAGGGCCAGGGATGTAGCTCAGTGGTGCCGCACCTGCCTGGCAAGCACAAGGTCCTGAGTTCGATTCCCAGTGCCAGAAAAAAAAAAAAAAAGGTCCGTAGACCTTTGGGGAGGTTCAAATTTGCCCTAAGTTAATCACATTGCTATTAATAACTACTTCTTACTGATCGTATTTATGTGGCAGGCACCATGTCACTTTTAAAAATCCTTATAATGATACTCTAAGAATCAGGCTCAGAAAAATTATTTGACTGGCCCTGAGGGTACCAAGTATTGGAGCTAGGATTCAAATATCTATGTGTGTGGCTCTAAAGTCCAACTTCCCACTGGCTAGAAGCTGCTTCATCTGGTGTCCAGGGTGCCCAGTGAAGGGTCCCAAGAAAGACCGTAATAGGAGCAACCTAGCTGAAATGGCTTATGCCTTGAGGCTCTTAGCCTCTCTCAAAGGCTTTGACAGGTAGCAGTTTTTAGGTGAGAGATAAATGTAGTTATGGTGCTAATAGGGACTCTGAAGTTCTCGGTTTTTCATTAGGACTCAGGAAAGACCGTCCTAAGTTTCCTTTTGCCTCCTAAAAGTCTGGGTAGCTTTCTCCATATTCTCTGCCTTCAGCTCCACCCCCAACCTCTCTGCTCAGAGAAAGAGCAATTTGCACCTGCTTCCTTCCTACCCCACCACTTGCTACTCTTGCCTTTATGGCCTCTCATCATGAAAGGCAGAGAGGCAGACATCTTCTAGTTCCTTTGCTACACTTCACTTTTTCCGAATACCCATGAGTCAGTTGGAGGAGGGTAGCCCTCACCCCAGCTGGTAGTTCCGTGATCTGGCTCTGTCTACTGGATGAATTCTGCTGAAAGATGAAACATAGCAGGTTTCTGACTGGTCTGGTCCTGGCTGCCCTTCTCCCTCAAGGTAAGTAAGACTTCTCCAGGTGAAGGAAAGGAACTGAGAGGGACATTAGCACTGGGAGTGAGGTCCACTAGAAGGTGGTTTGCAAAACTAACTTTAATTCACCAGGCACCTGGGCAGGGCTGGGATGAAGGAAACAGGTGCTGGGCTTTCAACTACTTTGGCCAGGGCAGCTGTTGGCCTTGAATGTCTTTCAAATGGTCTTTGGCCAGAGATCTGTGGGAAATGGCTCAGTATGTGTAGGTCTGAGCCTAGGGTTGGATGGGGGAGCAGAGCTACATGGACTGTTTCTTCTATAGCAGATAGCTTCTGAGGTCTGGACTCTTGTTCATTTGGCCACCATTATGTGACCACCTGGAGCCATGCCCTAGGACTTAGGGGACTGCTTTAAGAGAAAAGATAGATTTGGTGATGGGACAGGAGATCATTGCATGCTCTGTAGAATGCTAACTCATCATAGTTTGCCTGGTTTTAAAACTGAAAATTGCAGTTACTTGAGAGACTGAGGCAGGAGGATCCCTTTAGCCTAGGAGTTTGAGACCTGTCTGGGCAACATAGTAAGACCCCCTCACCAAAAAAAAAATAAAACTGAAAACTGGACTGGGGACATAGGTCAGTGGCAGAGCACTGCAAAAGAAAAGAAAACAAAAGTCCCTGGAAAATCCCATGTCCCAGGAACCTCCTCAGCCCTAGGAAAACTGGGTCAAATAGTCACCTTGATAGTTGCACTGGGATCCACAAGTTCACTGGAAACAACTCCAAGGATGACTAAAAGAGGTGAAGCAGTTGATGTGTGTGTGTCTCCCTGAGTGTACGCACATAGACTCCTGCCCTCATTCAGAGGCACAAGAAGCAGCTGTTTTGGAGTTTTCTTGTGTCCAAATTGGTGCTGAGTATAAAGCTCAGGGTGAACATAGCTTTCACTCTTTCTTGGGATGAGCAGTATGGATGCCAGTGCTCTGTGGACCTGGAGATACTCTTACAATTCAGTGGATCTAGAAAAGCATTATTTTCACCTCTGGCCCTTACACTTCCCGTAAGATTTGACTTATGGAGCTTCAAGAACAGATTTGATAAACATTTTTTTTTCTGTCCCAGTCCCCTTAACCAAGAGGGGAGCAATTGAATTTTTTTGCATGAGATTTGCTCTGGTAAATCTGGACCTATGTTTGTGTTTTTGTTTTTGCGGTACCGGGGATCGAACTCAAGACCTTGTGCTTGTGAGGCAGGAGTGGTGCCACTGAGCTAAATCCCCAGCCCAATCTGGACCTATGGGTTGGGGGTTCATACCAGTTCCTTCCTGCCTCAGTTATCGTTGAGCCTTGGCAAGTCTTTAGCATTGAGTTTCCCATCCCCTTGTTAAATGTTGGGGAAGAGCAATGGGAAGAGGAGAGGACCAGAAGTTGAAATGGGAGTGTTGTCATGGGACGGGAATTAGAATTAGATGCTTTCTAGTAGAAAAATGCAGGCATTTCCAAAATGGAAATAGTCTCTTGCCTTTCCCTTTCCCATGGGACGCTTTATCAGTCTATGCTCCCCTTCTGTTTCTATTTTTTATTTTTCACCTATTTTGAGACAGGGCCTCACTATGTAATCAGGCTGGCCTTGAACTCACTGTGTACCTCAGAACTCACTGTGACCCTCTTGTCTCAGCCTCTTGAGTGCCTGGCTTCCCCTTCTACTTCTTCTTCTTTTTTTGGTACTGGGGATCGAGCTCACGACCTTGTGCTTGAGAGGCAGGCGCAGTGCTGCTGAGCTAAATCCCCAGCCTCTCCTACTTCTAATCAGTGGTCTGAACTCATTTTCAGGAAGATTCTTGAATCAACTCAGCTTCATGGTTTTCTCTGTTGTCCCAAGTCCCTTAAGACCTGTATTCTTCTTGGACTGCAGTCTCATGTCCTTCCTGGCCTCTGTGATTCATAGGAAACTTCTGGAAGCTTTCATTTTTCACTCCTGCCCTGCTCACTAGAAACCATAAACTGTTCTAGAGTACCATGGTGGTCACCAGTGGAACAGGGAGGCTAGTGCAGAGTACCAGCTGTCTCTGACTGCGGTATTTCTTTCCCTTAGTGAACCCCTTCCAGATACCTGTGGAGGAATTTGAGGACAAAGTATTTGTGGATTGCAATACCAGCGTCACATGGCTAGATGGAACAGTAGGGACAAAGAGAGCAAATGGTGTCCGTCTGGACTTGGGAAAACGTCTCCTGGATCCACGAGGAGTGTATAAGTGTTTGGGGACCGATATATATGACAAGAAAGAATCTACTGTGCAAGTATATTATCGAAGTATGTGCCTCCTGGACCCTCTGGACTAGAGTGGTGGGGCCTCTGGATGTGAGAACTTTCTGGCTAGAAGGGGATGTGGTGAATCAACCTATTCTCTAAACAAACTGAGGTCACTGTTGCAATGGTGTTAGCCAGATTTGGGGGCCTGCAGAGTGGGAGTGAGTGCTTACCTAAGCCAGGCTGGGGAGTAGGGGCCTTGTTCCTGCAGGCTTGGTTGTGGGGGGGGGGAAGGTGTAGCTCACCACCTAGTTTAAGGTGTCTGCAGTTGAGATGATTTCTTGGTTCCCTTCAGGAACTCCTTGGGATGAGGATAAAAAGATGGAAGTGGCAAGGGCATCAGCAGCCTTTGTCCGTGGATCTTACTGAAGTTTAGGTCGTGTCATGAGATCATAGGGTAGCACCAGCAGGCAGGGTCATTCCCTGATCTTAAAAGCAATCTAGCCCTCCCCTCTCTTTCTTTCTCCAGTGTGCCAGAGCTGTGTGGAGATGGACTCCGCCACCCTTGCTGGCATCATTGTCACTGACATCATTGCCACTCTGCTCCTTGCTTTGGGAGTCTACTGCTTTGCAGGACATGAGACTGGAAGGCTCTCTGGAGGTTAGTGAAAGAGCAGAATGTGTGCGTGTGCCATGTGCATATGTGTGTGTGTGTGTGTGTGTGTGTATGTGTGTGTATACCACTGAACTCCTGAATCAGCTGAATGGTCTCATCTGGGAGTCACTCTTGCAATGTCTACAAACTCCTTCTATGGTTTATTGAAAGCACTCATGTACCCACATTGCTTACGGAGATTTCTGAGGGTATGGGAGGGCGTGGCCTGATGCAGATCCGGGTGCAATTTTCATGAGTCTCAATGTCCCTTCTTCCCCGCCCCTCCTTATAACTCTTTCCTGGTTCTTTCAGGGGCTGACACTCAAGCTCTGTTGAAGAATGACCAGCTTTATCAGGTGAGCATGGCAGGGAGGAGGCAGGAAGAGAAAGAGGAGTGAGTGGGGACCAAGAGGCTAAGCTGTGTTGTGTGAAAAGTCCTGGTGAGGAACTCATCATTGGAGAGGGTTGGGGAGGGGAGGAACAAGCTATCATCTCCAGGATCTGCTGGGACTCTTCCCGAGAGAGTTCTGACCTGACTCACTGCCTCCCTTCTCATCTCTTAGCCTCTGCGAGATCGTGAGGATGCTCAGTACAGCCGTCTTGGAGAAAACTGGCACCGGAGCAAATGATCCCAAGGCTGGTGGCTTCTAGAAGCACATTGTGAACTATTCCATTCCTCCTTGCTTGGCCAATAAAGATGTTCTCTTCCATTCAGCTAATGCCTGTGCTTCTCAAGGCTCTTGGGCAGGGCTTGGGAATTGTCCCGAAGGGCTGGGCCCTTGCCCACCTAAGTAGTTCCTTCATTTCCTCCATTCTGCCTCACACAGACAGTGTGATGGGCTGTCCCCTACCATGTCATGGCCCACTGGTGTCTCTAGGCCAGTGAGTTTTCTGGCTGAAAGATCTCCCTTCCACACTTCCTCTGCTACTTGTTGACTCCAGTCCCCAATCATAAGCCTTCCGAGGGCGGGGTGTTGTGTTTAGGAGCTTTGCCACAGAGAATTTTCATGACATCATGAGTGGGGGTGGGAACAACATCAAGGGGCTCAGTGACTTCTTTCTTATCACAGCTCAGAGGGTGTGTGCTACAAAGTCCCATTGCTGCTAAAGGGCTGGCTGTGACTTTATGTCCCTGTTGAATAGCTGCCACTAGATGTGAAAAAAAATGTCTCTTTTCCCTCTATGGAAGGTACCATTTTATCTTCCTTCCCCAGTACCTGTTCCTGCCCTGCTCCTGCCCTCTGCATGATAAAGTGGGACCAGAAACCCTTCATCAAATTAAAACAACTTATTGCTCTCTGCCTGCTGGGAAAGCTGGTGTTGAGACTAAGAGGGGGCTTGGGAAATTTTCAGTAGGTGTCTTCTTTAGCCAGGGGGTTAAGTGGTGGTTCTCAAACTTTGGGAGCCTGAGAGATTTATTAAACAAAAATGTAGATCTTTGTGCCTTACTCTCTAGGAATAGGGTCCCCAGGTGATTCTGAAGCAGCCCAAATTCAGAGTCTCTGGTTTAGAGGAAGAACCGAGGCCACTTACTCTCTTGTGTCCTTTATTTCTCCTCCTGGATCCTCCAGCTGGGAATCTTTTTGTTTTCTGGATCCACAAGTAATTTATAGCCAGGGATTTAGCTCAGTGGCTCCGGTGCCTGCCTCGAAAGTGCAAGGTCCTGGGTTCCATCCCCAGTGCCAAAAAAAAAAGTAATTTACAGAACTTCAGGACAGCTTAATGACAGTGGGAGTTTCCTAGACTCAAATTTCCAAAGGAAAAAAGAGCTAACATCCACTTAGCCAGAGACATGGATGATTCTGACCACCATCTCCTTGAGATATAAGCAGAACTTAATTTCATAACTCATTGAGCTTTCAATTTACATATACTTCATTCAAAGTTATAATTTATTTTTACTCCTTGTATAGTTTTTCTAACTCTAGACAGGTGATGATGAATCTTTTAGAAACTGAGTGCCCAAACTGTAACCCAAAATCCACTTATTTATTGCAAAGTGCCGACACTGCAATTACACTTGAATACTGAGGTTTTAGTTTAGAAAAAACTCTTCATATATTAACATCTTTTATCTTAAGAGAAAAACAACACGTGTGCCATAGGTTTGCCACTACTGCCCTAGAGCCTACTTTCACATTGAATCCCTCTACCTTGAGCATCCCTTCCACAGCCTGTATTTCACCAACATTTTGGATCCTTCATGTACCCTGCATACCTCCTTATACCTTGAGTTCCTTATATTGACTTACGTGCCCTATCCACCAGATCTTAACACTGGCTGACCATTGGAGTCTTGTGGAAAGTTTAAAAATACTGATATCTGGATACCATCCTCAGAATTTCTGAATTTATAGATCTAGGGTACAGATAACCCTTAGGACTTTGATCAGATCTGGGGAACTGGTATATCTACTACCTCAGACAATATTTCTCTGTGTTGAGGACAGTCAAAATTCTTTCTATTGGATATTTTGAATACACAACAGGTATTATCAACCGTAGTTATCCTACTGTGCTACAGAACATTAGATATTATTTCTCTCATCCAACTGCACCCCTGTATTTGTTAACTAGCCTCTCTCCATCCCTGCTCCAACTGCTACATGGGCCTCAGGGCTTTCAAAACTGTGCAAGGTGATTCTGATGTGAAACCAAGATTGAGAGGCACTTATTACTCTCCATCTGAGCCCTTCTGGAAACTTCTCTCTCTCCTTCCCTCCTTTAATTTAGTTTTATTATTTTATTTTATTGGTTGTTTTTTTTTGAGATAGTGTCTTACTATGTAGTTTAGGTTGGCCTTGAACTGATGGTGATCCTCCTGGGTATTTTACACAGACAGTCATGATATCTGTTAATAGAAACAATTCAACTTTTTCCTTTCCTGTTGGATGTGTCTTATTTCTGTTTCTTGGCTTATTGGACTGGCTAAAACTTCCAGTAGAATGCTGAATAAGAGTGGACAAGTCAGGTGTGGTGGTGCACGCCTGTAATCCCAACTACTTGGGAGGATGAGGCAGGAGGATTACAAGTTCAAGGCCAGCAATGTTAGCAAGACCTTGTCTCAAAATAAAATAAAAAAGGGCTAGGGAAGAGGACATCCTTGCCTTGTTGGTCATCTTAGAAGAAGAGCGTTGTTTTTTTTTAAATCATTAAGCATGTTAGTTGTAGTTTTTTCTTAGATATCTTTCAACAGGTTGAGGAATGTCTCTTTCCTCATTGTAGTTTGCTGAGAATTTTTTTCCCCCAAAATAGATGTTGAGCATTGTCAAATGCTCATGCATTGATAGGGATGACTATAATTTTACTTTTTTAGTCTGTTATATGGTAAATTATTATGATGGCATGATCTGTTAAACCAATTTTGTATTCCAGGGCCAGAGATTTAGCTCAGTGTTTCCACCACCTGTCTTGCAAGCACAAGGTCTTGAGTTTGATCCCTGGTACCAAAAATAAAAAAGATTTCAGGACCTCCTAGAGGCTGCTTCCTGCTAGTACCTCTCTCCTGGCTGCAGCCCTTCTGTACTGCCTAGCCTAGAGGTGGCCAAGCTCCATGAAAAAGGGAGCTGATTTCCCTGTGGATTTTTTTTTTTTGGCGGTACCTGGGATCGAACTCAGGACCTTGCACTTGCCAGGCAGGCATGGTGTCACTGAGCTACATCCCCAGCCCCATGGATGGGTTTTGATAAGGATATAAACTGATTTTTCCATTTTGGCCATGGAAGAATGTTCACCATATTTGGATTTGCTTTACTTCTTGGATACAGATTTTGCCAAACTAATGTGAAAGTTGATGATTGAGAGGAAAAATTGCAAACCTCATTTATAGCAAGACTGATGGTATAATTATTTAGAAGTACAATACTGACATTGGATCATCTCCTAAGATTCAAACTTTGAAAGGCTGTGGCTGGGGAGTACAGTCATTCACACACGTGGAACTTGCCCAATGATCTTCCATTAGAAAGATCTCCTTGTTCAGCTAAACCACCAGAAATGGTGAAAAAGAGGTGCTCCTTCCCAATCAAACTCATCCAGATGGAAAAAAAAAAAGAAAAGAAAAGAAGTGTATCTATATTCATTTGGTCTGAAGTTTTCTTTTAATATCTTTGTTTAACACCTTTGATATCAAGGTGTGTATGATTCTTCAAATAACAGGCAACCACCTACATACATGTCCTATTGGTTCTGTTTCTCTAGTAAAATTGGTTCATGTGGGCTGGGGATTTAGCTCATTGGCACCGTGCCTGCCTTGCAATTTCAAGGTTCTGAGTTCAATCCCTGGTTAAAAAAAAAAAAAAATTGGCTCATGTGTTTGGAGAAGCATGTCCAAAGTTTGCAGGGTATTCTGGTAGCCTGGAGACCCAGGGAGGAGTGGATGTTGCGGCTAAAGATAGTGTGGAGGCAAAATTCCCTCTTTAAAGGACCTCAGTTTCTTTGCCCTTCAGTTGAAGAGATGAGGTTCACCCACATTATGAAGGGTGATCCACTTTACTCAAAGTCTACTGACTTAAATGCTAATCTTATCTAAGAAATACTTTATAGCAACATCCAGATGTATTTGACCATATATCTGAATACTGTGGCCTACTCAAGTTGACACACAAAATCAACTAGAAAAATCAACACAGGGCAAGTCTGGTCTCTATAGAACAATTTGCAAGTATTGTCTCTTCAATTTTCTGGAGGAATCAGTACAGAATTGACATTATTGCTGCCTTTCACGTTTGGTAGATTTTAGCAGTGAAGTCATCTGAATTTGAAGTTTTCTTTGTAGGAAAGTTTTTATAGATTCAACCTATTTAAAAGGTAAAGGGCTATTCAAGTTATCTTTCATCTTCAGTGAGCTTTTTCAAGGAATGTGCCAATCTCATCCAAGTTGTTAAATTCATCAGCACAAAATTGTTCAGAACTGTTGTGGACTGAATGTCTGAGTTCCTTCCAAATTCAAATGTTTAAATCTTGACCCCCAATTCCATAGCATTAGGAAGTGGGGCCTTTCAGAGGTGATTATGCCTTGAGGGAGGGGTTCTTACTAATGGGATTAGTGCCCTTATAAAAAAGCCGCCAAAGAGATCACTTGTCCCCTTCTGTTATATGAACACACAGCTCTTCTCAATGTCCCTTGAATTATGAGAGCACAGCAATGATTTCCAGCCCTGTGTGAGGTCGAAAGATTCCTCTGATCCTTTCAGGGAATTTTTTCTTTAGCTTCTGGAAGTCTCCTCTCAAGTATGTACCGACCACTATTAACCTGAGGACTTGAGAGGGACCCTCTTCAGATCTCTGGAGTTCTCCCTGGGCATCTCACTCCTCTCTTGAACTCTCTCCTACAAACTGTAGAAGCTTTGGTCTCCATCCTTGTCTGCTGACCTCAGGGAGATCTTGGGGCTCTGCTTAGTTCTCCCTTCCTGCAACACAGCCTAGAAACTGTGTCTAGATTGTAAGCTGGAGCAATATTAGGGTTCATCTTATTTGCTTCCCATCCTTAAGGGTCATTTCCCATTGTTGCCTGATATTGAATGCTTTAAAATTTATTGTTTTAACCTATTTTGTCTCATGTTTTAGTTTTTTTCAGGCAGGAGAATATATTCAATTCTTGTTACTTCATCTTGGCCAGTGGCAGAAATCAATCTTTTCTTCCATCTGTCTAATATTTTCCTTTATTCTATATTCCTCCTTTCCACTGTGTCCAACCTCAAACCTGCATCCCACTGCAATTCCTTTTTTTTGGTACCAGGGATCGGACTCAGGACCTTACACTTGCCAGGCAGCCATTGTGCCACTGAGCTACATCCCCGGCCCCACTGCAATTCTGTAGTCTTTCTATAGGGTGTATCCTTCCTATCCTTTGCATCCCATATATAATCTACAGCCCTGACATACCGCTTATATTCCTCACCTCACCATTTGCCTTTTTCCTGCATTACTTTACCGCTGCCCCAAGTAGGAAATCTACTCAGAGTTTCAGCTCCACTTCTGTCCCTCCATCTGTCTTTCCAAAGACATCAGATAGGATGGAAAGCATTCCTTATGGCCGCAATCAGTACTGGGTAGATGTTGAAAGGATATGTTGGACAAGCTTTGGCTTTGAATTCCAGCTAGGCCCCTCACCGTGACTTGTGCAAATGACTTAACCTCTCTCAGCTTCACTATTTTCATCTGCAAAATGAGGATGATGACATCTATCTTGTGGAGTCATCATAAAGATGAAATGAGATGATATATATAAACTGCTCCATAGTTTCTGGAGCATAGTAAATGCTCAATAAACATTAGCTGTTCTTGTTTTTATCACACTGAGCCAAGTCTTCCCTTGTCTGAGTGCAATCAAATACATGTAGAACAAAATTGCCAACCTCGAGCCAGTCTCCAACGAGCAGCTAGTGGTAAGCAACATCACTGAGACTCCTTTTGAGCAAGAGTTGGTGCTTAGAAGTGACATTTCAACAGGGATGACAAGGAAAAGCTGTAGTCACAAGGCCAAGGCTGAATGTGTACAGCATGTGAAGGGCTACTAATCAAAAAAGGCCTTTTTTGTTTTGTAGTCATACACATAAACAGCCTTGTGGTCCACAGGAGGTTTCTGAGTGCAGAGAGGAAGAGGAGAGGCTGGTCTGAGCTGGGCGAGGACAGCTCCTTCACGTTCTGCCCTCCTCTCTGCAAGCTAAGTGCACGCTATGGGAGACAGAGAATGAGGTCTTCCCACACTGGTCTCTGGGCGCCTGTGTGCTCACTCCCTGCACAGCCCACATCCTGCTCTGCCTAACCGCAGCCTGCTTTGCTGCAGCAGGTGCCTCCTGCACAGGAGGGAGGGGCAGCCTGCTTAGGAGACCCCCTTCCTCCACTTCCTTCAGCCTTAGCTCAGTGGCTCTTCCTGGCACCTTATGGAAACAAATGTCATATTCCCAAGAGCCCTCTCATGCCTCCTCTTTTGTCACTCTTCTCTTTTTTGTTATCTCCCTCTGCCTTTCATAGGCCCTGTTTCTATCTTGCCCATTTTATGAACTGACCACTCCATCAGGGATCTATCAGGCACTCTCTCCATCTGTGATGTTTTCCTACAAGAAGAGTTAGTTAAATTTCCTCTCTCTCTCTCTTTCCTATTTCCTTTCTCAAAGGAGAGCTTCAGGTAATGCCCCCCGCCCCGCCGCGCCCCATCAGCTGGGAAAACAGGCTATACTTGCACTTGGAACCATACTGCAAGCACTGATTTCATTTAAAGGTGGGGAGAACCTGAGTCGTCTTAGGAAATAAGGTAGCCTCTGAGAAGCTCCCAGGAAAGAGACAGCAACTCTTTCAGCCCAAATATACTTTATTGCTTTTCTATCATACAGTGGCCTACAGTGAAGACTAGGGAGGGGGCTCAGGGTGGACTCTGGACCTGGATCTGAGAATGAGGCAGGGCCCCTGTCAACCTTTACCCAGTCCTTCCCCACAGAAGGTTGGAAAAGAGAAAGCCAGAAAAATAAAAAGTTGCATGGAATTGTTAGGGGAAAGGGGCAACTTATATGGAGGAAAAAGAGGGTACTGAAGGCAGAAATAACATCCACGTAGGGGGAAGAGTCAGCAGAGAGTGAATAATAGAAATAAATATGCTGATAAGAGGGCAGGCCAGGTGTGAGGGCCTGAGTAGCCACGCTGTTTCAAAGGACAACAAAGCAGCAATAGCCTACAACTGGATGCCAGCAGTGAAGACAGGAAGAGGGGAGCAAGGGACAAGGCTGTAGGGCCTGAATTCACCATGAGACTGAAGAACAATTCTCTTTGTGGGGTCCAAGACTTGCCCAGGGGAAAAGGAATAGCAGGATGCCCCAGGAGAGCCAGGCCTGAGCATTGTCCTCTGGCGCCGTCAGACTCCTCTCTGATTTAGGCCGGAATACAGGTCCCGTTGGCCTTTCCGGATCGGCTAGGAGCAGGACAGAGCGGGTGATTAACAAGGCAAGAGGAAGTCGAGCCTAAGGAAAAAGGGTGCTAAGATCTAGCTGCAGTGCAGTGGAAAAAACTAAGCTTGGAATTAGAGGTTTGAAATCTACAGTTTGCATGAACAGGTAGGAGACTTGAGCCAGTCCCCTGTGAGTAGCTTTCATGTTTCAAAAAGGAGACTCAATCTAAAGACTTGCGTCTCAGAGCTTTGGTTGGGGTCAGATGAAGTCACGTATGGGACGGTAAATACCATATGCTTTGCTGGTGCTCAATAAATATTTGTTGAGTTTACCAGGTATGATAATCAAAATATTCAGCAGGGGGCAATGCACACCCACTGACCAGTGAGAACCACACTAGTGGTCTTGGCCTAGGCCAGGAGTTAGGTCTTTAATTAGGAAATTAAGAGGCAGCTGGGTGGGAGAAAGGCTGTCTTGTCTGACAGTGTGTGTGGGTGGGATGAGGGGAAGCTTGGGCTGTTTGCCAATGAAGTATTTTAAAAATTTGTCATATTTTAATAACTGGTTGACTGCCTTGGTGCATGCTGGTGGACTGTCAGCCCTGAGCTTATCATGTTAGAGTTTACATATGAGGTGTTTTCCATGGCTGTGGTCCAGCCAAAGTGTAAGCCAGGGGAAGAAAAGTGTGTTCCCCACAACTCCTTCTCTCCATGCCTGTAGAAGCCAAGCAGGGTTTGTGATGATCCCTGCCTTGAAGGAGGCAGAGGTGGGCACATGGTGGGTTGTCCTGGGACCCCTGAGTGAGGAGCTCTGGAGTATCTGGAGGTGTGATGGGCACTCCTATCTGTTCCCCTGCCCCTTAAAGGCCACCCCAAGGCCAGCTTCCCACCCACTCTATCCGGTTACCTCGTAGTCTGGGTTTGGAACAGGTGGTGGCCTCTCCTTGCTTTGTCCTGTATAGGAGAGAAGGTAAAAGTATTTTTTCCCCACGAAGGAACATTAAGCTTGTAGGGCTGACTGCTGCAGTGGCATGAGCTCAAGGATGGCAGCCCCTTTGTCCTTCCTTCTATGTCTCACTTATCCATGAAGCAGCTCTTTTCTTTCTTTCTTTCTTTTTCTTTCTTTCTTTCTCTCTCTTTCTTTCTTTCTTTCTTTCTTTCTTTCTTTCTTTCTTTCTTTCT
>NW_004624784.1:13690815-13725011 GCF_000247695.1 Heterocephalus glaber | reverse complement strand
TCTCTCTCTCTCTCTCTCTCTCTCTCTCTCTCTCTCTCTCTCTCTCTCTTTTGCCTTTCAGGGTCTTCACACTGAGCTACACCCCCAGCGGCCCCCCCCTCTTTGAGACAGGGTCTCCCTAAGTCACTAAGTTGCCTAGGCTGGGCTCCAACTCCTGCCTCAGCTTTCCAGAGTGCTGGGATTACAGGCATGTCCCATTATGTCTGGTTTGTTTTTTCTCTTTTATCTTTTCTTTCACACTATCCTCCTCACTTTGTGACTTTTCTCAGCCCAAGTGCTCCTTCCCATGGGGTAAAGGGAAAGGCAGGAATTAACACTCCCAAGGCCCCTCTTCCCACAGCTTGGGGATAGGCTCTGACTACTGTAGAGCGCTGACAGGCTTCTGTGGAGGCTCATCTTGTTAAAAAGCATTGTCATGCTTTTCCGGAGAGCTTGGTATGAGAGTGAATGTGCTAAAGAAGCTGTTTGACCTTGTGTGGTCTTCCTGCCCATCCTGGCCCAGGCTGGGTGCCTGCTGGTGGGAATGCTCTCTGACCCAGCTTTGAGGTCTTACCCCTGGACCTGGCCCCAGCTCCGGTTCCTCGTTTCACAGGCTTGGCCTTGGCTTTCTTATTCTTGCTCCAGTAATAAACCAGCACCAACAAGCCCAGAGTGATGCAGATGTCCACTATGACGATCGTGACCACGGCTGTCAGGTCAACCTCCATGCAGTTCTCACACACTGCAGAGGACAGGGTAGGGAGAAGAGGAGAAACGAACCAGAAGAGAAACCCCAGGACACTGGAGAAGAGGAAGGAGCAAATGAAGGAGGTTCTCCCCTCACACTCACTTGCCACGGCCAGAGCCCTTCCTTTCAATGTGCTGACAACAACATGGATAAAAACAAGCCTCAGTTAAAGCTTCAGTACTCAATAGTTATGGGGACTGTGAAATGTATTTTCAACACAAAAAGCCTCTGTTTCCTCATCTACAAAATGGAAATAAAATAGTATTTAATGGCTGTTGAAAGGATTACATGAAAAAAAAATCCCTGGCAAGTGTAGGGATTTTTGGTTCAATGCTTGAAATATTATAAGCACTTGATAAATATTAGTTCCCATCATTGTTTTATTATGCTTCAGCTTAGGAGGTTTTAATTTTTTGATTTCTTTGGTTTTCTTCTCTTTTCTTTTTTTTTTTTGGTACTGGGGATCGAGCTAGGCTCTTTGCACTTGCGAGGCAGGTGGCGGAACCACTGAGCTAAATCCCCACCCCTGGTTTTCTTTTCTTTCCTTTTTTTAACTCACTATGTAGTCCAGGCTGGCCTCAAATTCATAGTAATTCTCCTGCCTCAGTCTCCTGAGTGTTGGCATTACAAGTGTGTGTCACCATTCCCAGCTATTTTAGGAGGTTTTTAATAGATGTGTTACATCTCTTTTACAAGTTCTTGTGAAGGTGTGCCCATGGATGGAGAATTAGGTAAATTCATACTGGAATGCCATTGCTTCTGGGAGTGACACAAGACCTAGCACTGACTGAGTAAGTCATGTTGGTCTTATATCTGCATTCCAAAAAATACTGATGCTGTGAGTCTCTGAAGAGTCCCAGGATTCAGTATAAGAGGAAGACTTAAGATGCCAGGGGGTTGCAAGTAGGGTTGGGGAAGTCAGCAAGAATGGCTATTAAAAATGATCCTCTTGTGTTACCTCTAGCTTTCAGGTAGAGATAATGGTTCTTCTCTGAGTCACTCTTATAGCAGGCATAATAACCACTGTGCTCCACTTCTGAAAAGTTCTCAATTATTAGTTGTTCATCATTTTCACCGGATTCTTCTCCATCAATTTTTTCCCATTTTATTGGGTCTGTTGAAGGATCCAGAAAGCATGTCACCACTACCCTGGTTCCTGAGATGGAGACTCTGTATTCTGAGGAATGGAAGAGAAGAGATGGGAAATAGGATGGAGAAACCAAGAAAATTTCAGAAAAAGACAAATTAGTGACAAAAAAACCCCTAACCAAATGCAGAAAGTCACTTATAACCTGGAACTTACTTGTCAGAAGGGAGGCTTACTGGCTAGAGGATGTGGAGAGGGGATGTGTGGGAGGAGAGGGACCAGAGAAGCTTCTACAAGGTGCCCTCAGGGTTTCACCAGGGACCTGAGGACTTGGGAAGGGGAAGATGGAAGTAAAGAAAACTTCACAAGACTCCCTTATTTGGAAGCTTTCTATAATGGGGTTGGGCGTGTATAGTGGAGAGATCCTTGGTTCATGGGCTAATCTCTCTCAGCCAGTTTCTCCTCCTCTACCCACCAATCTGGACAGACAAAGCATAAGTGACCATAAACTCACGATTCGGTGTTTCATTATCTGGAAATAAAAAAAAAAGAGGAAAAGTATTAAGAGAAAAATTCTGGGGCCGGGGATTTAGCGTAGCGGTTCCGCCGCCTGCCGCGCAAGCACAAGGTCCCAAATTCAATCCCGGTACCAAAAAAAAAAAAAAAAAATCTGATTTAAATTTAAACTTGAGGTAAAATTTTTTTAATGGGACTAGACAATGTCCCCCAGAATTCTCAAAGTGGGTGCCATTACTCAGGGAACCCTAAGCCTTGAAGTGAGGGATGTACTTAGCCCAGAGACATGTTCATTGATATATTGCAACTCACACACATCAAATAGTGAATTTAGCAGCATGTACTCCTTGACCCAGACCCACCAAAACTCAGAAAGTCTTAGAGTTGGAAGGGTGAAAAATTCTAGAAGTTTTCTTGCATTAGCCAGAACCATCTTCCGTACATACATGGAAAGGTCTTTTCAAAGATAAAGACCTCCACACATTTGAATCATTTGAATAAGTCTTGGTGATTCAAATTGTCATTTCTTTTTTTTTTTTTTTTTTGGTACTGGGGATCAAACTCGGGTCCCTGTGCTTGTGCAGTAGGCAGTGAAACCACTGAGCTAAATCCCCAGCCCTATCCATTTCTTATTATTCAGAAATTCTTCCTTAGAGTCTTCCAAAATAGAGATCAAACATCTTCTTATTCCATACAATTTTCTTTCTTTTTTTTTTTTTTTGAGACAAGGTCTCACTTTGTGTTCAGGCTGGCCTCAAACTCATGGCGATCCTCCTGCCTCTGCCTCCCAAGTGCTGGGATTACAGGTGTGCGCCACCACTCCCAGCTCCATATAATTTTCTCTGTTGTCATTAGATGACACAAACTACTCTACATATTTTATTTTGTAGTACTGGGGATCAAGTCCACTATGCTGGACACACTCATCCATGAAGCTGTATCTCCACCCTCTGCTCTACAGATATTTTTGCCCCTGGTACCAGGGAAGGAACTCTGGACCTTGCCCTTGCGAGGCAGGCAGGGTGCCACTGAGCTAAATCCTTGGCCCTGCTGTACAGATTTTAAAGGAATGGCTCTTTCAATTTAAAGTGCCTTGGCTGCGGATTTAGCTCAGTGGTTCCCCTGCCTGCCTCGCAAGCGCAAGGTCCAGAGTTTGATCCTCGGTACCAAAAAAAAAAGTGCCTTTACTATACCTCTGAGTACAATCAGCTTTCAATTATTTTTGCTAGAGGGAGGGATCATTGGTGTGAACAACTGAAGTCCGCTAATGTAATTTAGGGAGCAAGTAACATTCCCCACAGCCCTGGGAAGTGGGGCTGGGGGTCCTTGTTCCCTGGAAGGCTTGTGGCTGGAATGAGGGGCAACGCTAGGCTGTGGCAGACCCTGTACATGATGGGTGGAAGAGAAGGGAGGTAGCAGAGCCCAGAGACAGCATGCTATGGGGAGGAGCGCTGGGCTCAGGGACAGAGCCTCGTGTTTGAATCTCAGATCCGCTCTCAGCTGTGTGAGCAAGGGCAGATCATTTAACCTCTTTTCATGAGGAAAATGGAGATAAAATGCCCTCCTAATAGGCTTTTTATGAGAATTAAGTGGATTTTGAAAGTGGAAGTCAAGACAAATGCTAGTTTCTTTCCTCCTATACTGCTTGGGATTCTGCTACCATGGAGAAGAGAATTGAGCTTACACCAGCTGTTCGGGCAGCCATCTGGCTGAGACTACATACAACATAAAGAAATCCTTCACCACCTGCTAATAACTGGGAGTTGAATATAATGACAATATGATTTTTTTTTTTTTTTTTGGTACCAGGGATGGAACTCGGGACCTAGCGCTTGCGAGGCAGGCAGCAGAACCACTGAGCTAGATCCCCGGCCTGAATATAATGACAATAGATAATATTATTTTGACTTATTAATTGTTCAGCATTGATTTTTTTAAAGAAATGTTACACAAACAAGAAATCATAATAACTTAAAAGTGAGGGCCGGGGATTTAGCTCAGTGGTTCTGCTGCCTGCCTCACAAGCTCAAGGTCCCAAGTTCGATCCCCGGTACCAAAAATAAATAAATAAATAAATAAATAAATAAATAAATAAAAGGGCTAGGGATGTAGTTCAGTGTGAAGGTCCTGGGTTAAATCCCTAAGACTAAAAACAAAACAAATAACTAGACATCACACTCTGTTTGATAGGTTTGTTTGAAAAAGAAACAAAGAAAATTGCTCATATCCTTTATTGGCACACATTTGGTAGCAAAGATATTAAACTCAACACATTCATTCAAGAGCCTAGATGTTTATGCTTGAAAATGGGTGGGTGTGTTCAGAAAAATTGTATCCATAGTGATTTTTCATACACATTCACAGTATTTCATAATGGTTAAAAATATGCTTCAGTGTTGTAAAAATTTGCATTTATATCTCTGTGAATGGGCTACTTATTTATTTTCTAAGCCTTTGTTTCTTCATTTATAGAATAGGGATGGATGCTAAAAGAATTTTTTTTTCTTTTTGTGGTACCAGGGCCTTTGCACTGAACTATATCCTTAGCCCTATTTTATTTTGAGACAAGGTCTTGCTAAGTTGCCCTGGTTAAGCTTTAATTCACATCTTCCTACATCAGCCTCTCAGAATGCTGGGATCACAGCCATCACACCTGGTGTAAGGATCAGTTGTACCCCCTAACCCCACCCCTATGCTGGCAATTGAACCCAGAGCCTTTCGCATGTGGGGTGAGCACTCTACCACTGAGCTACATTCTCATACCAGGGTTAGAAGAACTAAAAGGAGAAATTCAGATAAAACATTAGAGCAATACCTAGAACATACATGCCATGAATTTAAATGCTTATTATCTATGTAGTCAGTGTGCTTTCTGTATAATAATAGCTAAAATTCACTTACTACCTTTTATATGTCAGATGATTTCTTAAATTAAATACTCATTCAACCCTTGTAACAATACTACAAGCTAGGTACTGTATTGTTATTACTATATTTCCATTTGACACAAGTTGATGTTAATGCACAGAGAAGTTAAGTAAATTATTCAAAATACCCAGAAAGTAGGGAGTTGAGCCAGTATTCAAACACAGCAATCTGCTTGAATCTAACTTCAGAGTTAGACTCTTATCCTCATACAGTGTGGCTTTTATCTCCTTTGCCTAAAGTATTCCTCTTCCTGGAATACAAGCTCAAAATTCAGCTAAAGAATTACCTCCCCATAGCCTTCCTCAGATATACTCTCCTTTCTTTATACTACATTTTATTCTGTTTCTTCCCATGTCATTGCACACAACACACTCTATTATCACTACTTATCCCTCAAGACAGTTAGCTTCTTGAGGACAGACAATTAGCAAAAGATCCATAGTTGTTTTTTTTTTTGTACAGCGTTCGAACTTGGGACCTTGTGCTTGCAAGGCAGGCAGTGGAACCACTGAGCTAAATCCCTGGCCCACATCCATAGTTTTGTTCATTTGTTCATTCAAAAAACATTCATTGGAGGGGCCAGGAATGAGGCTCAGCGGTGTAGTGTCTGCCTGGCAAGCTCTTGTCCCTGAGTTAGATTCCTGATACCAAAAAACTAAATAAAATGAAAAAAAACAACAAAAAAATTCACTGGAGCTGAGCATGATGGTATGCACTTGTAATTCCAGCTACTCAGGAAGCTGAGGCAAGAGGATTGTAAGTTCAAGGCCTACCTGATCAACTTAGTGAGACCCTGTTAGAAAATTTTTTTAAAAAGTAAAAAGGGCCAGGGATTTAGCTCAGTGGCTCTGCCACTTGCCTTGCAAGCACAAGGTCCCAAGTGCAATCCCCAAAAAAAAAAAAAAAAAAAAAAAAGAAAAAGAAAAGAAAAAAAGTAAAAAGAGATGGGGATGTATTTCAGTGGTACAGTGTTTGTGTTGCATGCGCCAGGCTTTGGGTCTAATCGTTTGCACTACAAAAAACCCACATTTATTGAATATCTACTATGAGCCAGACCCTGGGTCAAGTAAATGAGACGCTGTCCCTGCCTTTAAGGAACTTGTGGCTTATTAAAAAACACATAGAAGCTCCAACCCACACCCACATTGTGTTTTCTCCTTACAGCATGCTCAGGGATACATACAAGGATGACTATAATCAGTGCAGCTCACAACAAATACAGGCATATCTCATTTTTCCCTCTAACAGCTGTGGTTCCCAGTATTTACTCTTATGACTGTCCACTATAGCCATCTTGATCCACATTTGAAAAGAAATTGTATAGAGTGAAAATCCTCTTACCAGTTTTGTCAGTATCTGAAAAAGAAACAATAAGCTATTAGGAATATTCCTATCAGCAATTATGATCATTCCTTTGCGCTTGTGGGTTAGGACTCTTCCCTAAATATTTAGGAGGCAATGGATCTTCAAATTCCTTTGCCAGTATATGATGAGCTGCTAGGGGCCTCATGTTCTACATTAAATATCTGATGGCTATTTGCAAAAGTGGTTGCTAAGGACACCTCCAGATAGGCAGCACAGTGGAAAGTGAATTAGCACAGTCTTGCTTCTGAACACAACAGTGGTCCCTTCACGTCAGAGGAGCTAATTGAACAGAGAGGCTTCCAGTACTGGGACACTGTGGACTCTACTGCTGTGAGAGAGAAAGCAAGTCCAGGCCAGGCACACTCGTATGCATGTGCACTCATGGCCACACACATTCAGAGCATTCAGACACGAGATTCTGAATGTGCATCCAAACACTGTCTGGAGGCTTATCCAGGGTCACCCTGTACGTGCATTCTGGCTGGCCACACATCCTGTACAAAATTGCACAGCAAATAGAAATGCAAACAAATGAAAACTGTTGATATTTTCAACTGAATTTAACGGTCTCAGTTTTTCTTTTGAACAGTTATGACTCATTTCTTACAATCTTTGTCAATTTCCTCTCCTGGGCTAGATTTATAAGGAAAAGGCAAAGGAAAATAGTAGAAACCCCTTTTACTAGTCTTTGTAGGAGCTCTGTAGGAGAAAGCTCCACTCACAAATACAGTCAATTCTGAGGAATGTGTCAAAGGGGGCTTTGTCATTATGTGAAAGTCACAGAGGGTGCTCACACAAACCTAGATGCTGCATACCTAGTGACTGCATACCTAGTCTATATGGTATCCCCTTTGCTCCTAGGCTATACACTTGTACTGCATGATACTGTACTGAATACAGTAGACAACTGGAACACAATAGTATCTGTGTACCTAAACACACCTAAACAGAAAAGGTACAGTGAAAATACTTAGTGATAGTCATTTTTCAGCTTTGCTATAATCTTATGGAATTACTGTTGTATATTTGGCCACTTGTTGACTGAAACATTGTTATTGGTGCTTGGTGGTACCAAAAATTTGGAGTTGATTTTTTAACAAAGAAAGAAAACATATCTTACCTTCCTGTCCCCAAGTGCCAACTGGAAAAAAAGAAACAGAGTTAGCAAATGTTGTGATTGCCTGCAATTTCAAGCAGAAAAATGACTGTGGTTCATTCTGACCATTAATGAAGCACTAAAGTCCTCCCAACCACTGATGCACTACAGTGGTTTCTATAACTCAGAAGAGTTACGTTAACTGTTGAGTGTTGACTAGGAGTACCTGGTCAATTTTGGAGGAGAGAAAGCAAGGGAAATCTTGCTTTGAACCTGAATACATGGTATTTGAGCAACAGAAGTTAGAAGAAAAAGTAGGGGCTGCTTTTTGGATGACTAGAAAAATAGCAAAAGAATTTTGCAATTGCTGGGGATTTAGCTCAGTGGTTCTGCTGCCTGCCTTGAAATCACAAGGTCCTGAGTTTGATCCTTGGTACGAAAGAAAGAAAGAAAGAAAGAAAGAAAGAAAGAGAGAAAGAAAAAAAGAATTTTGCAATCAAGCCTCCATTTTGAAAATTGGTCTCTGACTGAAAGAAAAAGAAGCTCTGGACTGGGCACAAATGTTGAGGTTCTAGTTCCATCTCTGACTCCTTCTAGGTTGATGGCTCAGTTTTTCCATTTGTTTTCTGCTTGAGACAGAGGCAGAAATATTTGAAACTGATTACTCATCAACTAGAGCCTATACAGTGAAGAACCTGATTATATTTCTTCTGGGCCCTCCAGAGTCCCCTCAATAATGACATTACAGTGACCAGCTTCCCTGGCATTACCTGAGAGTTTTCTGTGTACCAATAGCCTATACACTGGGTGAGACATTCTCCCAGCCCCAGAGCAGACTGAGCACTTTCTCATGATGCTAAATTTCTAGGGATGCTTGGGTCTTTGATATGTCCTCTTTTTTCCTTTTTCTTTTCTTTTCCTTCCCATTCCTTTTTGCTTTGCATTGCTTTGGCTTTTCTTATGAAGAGCTACTTTATACCACTGGTCTCTAAGAAAATGCCTGACTAATCCCTGCAGGAGTCACATTTCATCCCTTGAGACTCAAAGTATATTCTTTGCCTAGTCACAGATTAATGCACCTGGGAGCTTATTAGAAATGTGGAATCTCAGTCCTGAAACAGAAGCTGCATTTTAACAGGGTCCCTGGGTGATTTGAGTCCATATTAAATCCTGAGAAACCCAAGCAGGAAGTGGATACGTAACGGCTGTGGCTCTGAGATAGGAGGCTCAGCTATAATGGTATTTTCTAGCTCTTTGAAACAAAATTATCATGAGCTGTTTTGCCTTATACAGTGCAGCCATCCTGAGCAACACTGATCATCCAGATTACCTCCAGCACTAACTAATCATATTATTTCAAATAAGTTACTTACCTTATTTGAGTATTAATTTTTTTCGTGTGTAAAACAGAGAATATAATGCCTTTCTTCTAAGGTGGAGGTAAGGATTAGATAAGTTAACATGAGTAAAGGATTTTTCTTTAGGCAATATTAGCACTCAATAAGGGCTGGGGATGTGGCTCAGCGGTTCTGCACCTGTCTGGCAAGCGCAAGGTCCTGAGTTCGATCCCTGGTACGGGAAAAAAAATTAGCACTCAATAAGTGGCGCTTTTTAACATTATTTATTTCATGTGAGATATTCAAGTGCTCTTGGTTATTCATCAATTTATATCCTACTTTGCTTCAAAAAAGACTAAGTTAATTAAAAGCTCTCGGTCACCTGAAAAAGGACTAAAAACTATGAAGTGTTTAATTATATCAAAGATACTAAATTTTCTATACTCTGTGCAGAGTTTGGGTGCAACTACTTAGTCTCCTCAAAGCAAAAAGTGGAGCTTAGATCTTCTGATCTCTTTTGTGTTAGTTCTTAAGGGCTGGGTGAGTTTACTGACAGACGGGCTTGTTCTTGGAGGCAGAGAGACTTCTTTGCTCTCGATTGATGTGATCATCCCAACTGCTTTTCTTTGGCTGTTCCCTGAACAGTCTCCCATGCACCTGGACACATTTCTTTTGTTTGCCTCCATCTTCAATCCCCGGTCTAATGGTAGCACAAACAGTTCCTTATATCTTCTGGTAAATGAGGCTCCTTAGCATTCCTGGGGTGCATCTGGTAAGACCCTGAGCTTCCAGTGTCTGGAGAAACCACCCTCCTTCATTCCATCCCACTCACCTGACAGTAGGCAGAGTCCCAGAACCCTCCAGAGAGTGCTCGACTGCATACTTCTTTCACTCACTGGATGCTTGCTCGATTAAGATGGCGGAGGTAAGTCAGTTTATTAATTCTGAAAAGGAAACCAAGACATTTTCAGAAAAGGACATTTTCAAAACATGTGCTGGATACAAGTTCCTGGGGTCTTTGTTCCCAATCCTAGGATGAAAAAGGGAGGTGCTCTAAGGAGAGACTCACCATTTTCTGAAGCAGACATCTGAGGCTGGGAAGGGAGGCGGGTTTCTGTACCCCACACAGGAAGTGTTGAGGGGCCTCGGGGCCCGGGGATTCTACGTCACTTGGCAATGTTCAAGGCAGAGGCCTCCACTTGGATGGGCTGAGGAAAGCTGGACCCCACAGACTTCACATAAGTATAAGCAAGAGGATTCTGGCAAAACCTGAAGGTGTTATGATAAGTACCTGCCATTTAGTTGCCTGTGCCATGCACAGTGTCCCTAGCATCTGCTTTCACAGATGCTCCTTCCTCCCATAAGCTGTGACAGGAAGAGAGAGAGGTGCACTGAATATTTGTTTTCTTCATGGTGCGCCTGGCATGTGACAGCAGGATGGACCCATCTCATTAAGAAGATAGTTTGGTTTGAAAATATGTGTTTGTTTAAAACATGAGATGCCATTTTCCCCTATAATCTTTGCCAAAATGCTTAAAAATACAATAC
Organism: Heterocephalus glaber; assembly: GCF_000247695.1. The sequence goes on along the minus strand of NW_004624784.1, from coordinate 13,714,407 downwards.
TCAATTTTAGGAAGGGTAAAAGTCTCAAATCTACTTGTCTAAGGGTTAGTTGACACAAGCTTTCCTTGTTTTTAAGCATGCACTAATCAAAAGCTTGCTATATCCTGGAATTATGCTAAGGGCTTTACTAACATATCTCATTTAATCCTCAAAACAATACTCCAAGCTAGGTATTATTTTTATCCCCATTTTATGCTGAGCAAACCAAAGCTCAGACAGTTTATAACTTGTTGTGGATTACAAAGCAAGAACTCTAGAAAACATTTGGGCATACTTGACTTACTTGGCAAATATGTAATGTCTACTGTACTCTGCTCTAGTTTTGTGGTGGGTGCTACTATTATAACAGTAACAGGATAGATAGACCCTGTCGATGGGTTGGGGATTTAGCTCAGTGGTTTCACTGCCTGCTGCAAAAGCGCAAGGACTCGAGTTCGATCTCCAGTATAAAAAAAAAAAAGATAGACCTTGTGGAAAAGAAAGGCAATGTGGGCATGAAACAGCTGTGGGAGTGAGAGAGGGGAGCCCAAAATTCGAGCACGGTGGTGCACACCTGTTATCTTAGCACACAGGAGGCTGAGACAGGAGGATTACCACCAGGGCCACCCTGGACTACACAATGAGTTCAAGGTGAGACTGTCTCAAAACAAACAAACAAACAAACAAACAAACTCAAAACCAAAGAGAAGGGGGGGCCTGAGACAGTTTGGGAGCAGAGAAAATCTTCCTGAGCAGATAATGCCTAAGCTGAACTGACGGGTGAATAGGGTGAACCAGGTAGAGAGGACAGGCAAAGAATCCAGAGGGAGCAGCATATCTGAAGCCAGAGATAAGAGAAAAGGCAAGTCCAGAACATCAGGCAACAGAGAGGAGAGAAGGAATGGCAAGAAGTAAGACAAGGAACTCAGTGGGGGCTGAGGGAGGGATTCATGAGCCATGTTATGGATTTTTATGGATTTTCTGAGGGCATGGGAAACAATTGAAGGGTTTTAAACAGAGGAGGGACAGTATCAGAATCTTTAAAGTTTTTAAACAAAAAATGTTCTACTCATGGAAGTAATATATGCACGTGTCAAGAACAACAAAGAATACAGGAGGGCTAAATACCAACTGTCCCTCCCCCACCTCGCCTCACCCTATGCTTCTTCCTAGAGAACACCACTTCTTAAAACATTTCTTCCTCCTCTCCTTCTTCCTCTTCTCTTTTCTTGGTGGTTACCTTCATATTTCTAAGTGTATCAGTGTTATCAGTTGAGTTCTCTGGAAAACACAGCTTGAATGGAGATTTGTGTGCAGCTGGCTTGCGGAGGGAGGGCAGGATCAACACCACCCCTGAGGGAAGTGGGGAGGGTAGGGAAGTGAATCTGGGGAGAGAGAGAAAGCGAACTGCATGAGATAGCAACAGAGGTCTCAGTCAACACCATGGGAGTTCTCAGGCTATCATGGCCCTTCAGTCTTTCTGAAATGAAGCAAGGGACACACCATCCACTTGTTAGATGTGAACCGTTCCCAGAGACAAGTGTGAACTTGGGTAAGGCAGCTGCTTTTGCCTGTGACAGGGCTCAACTGTGATCCTCAGGGGACAGCAATCCCAGCAGCTGGGGGAGTGAGCGGTCCTGAGGGGGCACCTGGATGGTGCCATGTAGCATCCAAACAGTTTACTCCTGCTTTGCTGGGGTCCATTTTCTTCATAGAATAATTTCACCCCATCCTTAAACAGCTGCCTCAGGATTCTGCTTGATCCCTTTACTTGGAGAAGCTTATAAAAGGAAAGTCAATGGGACAAGTGGGACAAGTCCCACTACAGCTGTTCTGGTGGCTCCATCTGATAGTCATCACCTTTGTCCTTTGTTACTCAGTCTAGGTCACTCCCAGCCCCAGCTGGCACCTCTGCTGACCTAAGGGAAGACATAGCTGGAAGAGTCTGAGTCCCTGGTCATCACAGCCTATTCAGGCTGCAGCTACTGCTCTTGCCCACTTACCATCAGCATTGCCTGGTGGGGACCAAGAGGTGTCCAAGGAGCCCTTGGGTTCTATCTATTCTCCCAGCTCCCCGCAGGCCATTTCCTGCTGATGAGGAGAGATGCCCTCTGCTAAGAAAGCAAATCATTTTTTTGCCTTCTGGTCTTTTGGCAGAGGTGTAGCTGTGTACCATGGTTCTAAGGGGGTCACTGGGAGTAATGGTGCTCACTGATGCTCCTATTTCCAATCCTCAGTTCCTGGACACAAAGGTTCCACTTTTTGGGAACAGAGTACTATATTACAGTCCTAAGTTTGAGATATACACCACATCCTGAAGGATAGTACCCATCCTAGCAGGCTGTCATTTCTAAATTGATACCTTAGCTATGTCTTTAGAAGGGTAGTCCATTGATCCATCACACTGGCAGCTTGGGGATGCTGTGGTACAGGATAGGACCAACGTATTCCACGCTCATATGTCCACTGGCACACATTTTGGTAAAGTAGCCTGTTGTTATGTATGCAAGATTCAAGGCTGACGGGTCAGACAGCGTGTGAACTCTTGGATAGTAGGGCTAGCTGAGGCCCTGCAGGCAAGAAAGCCAAACCAGTATCACAATATGTCAAATGAATTGAGCAGGCCTATCAAATGAATTGAGTCCTTTTCAGGTTTGGCTTAGAAAGAGTCCAATGTATTAATCACTTCTTGGGCTTTTGGCTAAGAGCAAGTGAAGAGTCCAATGAATTTCATTCACCAAGGGGTGATTGGCTGGCTTCCTTCAGGATGATGCCCAGTCTGGAGCCCAGCCCCTGACTCTGTTTTGGTAGTGGTAGTAGATAGATCAGCTTTGGTGAGTGGGAGCCCACTCTACCACATTCGGGTGTAGCCTCCACCATTGCCACCACAGATGGGCGTTAACCTTTGACACAAAGATTTTCACACTTTATAAGGATTCCCATAGGTCCACACGTGTGCCCCTTCCCCATCCTTCCCTGTCTCCAGTCTTTTACTATTACAAATCATTCATCACTGTCCATGAGTCTCCACATAGTCTAACATTAGGCTGCTTTCCTTTCCACATAAAGTGGATGTCTAGGTGCAGTGCCACAATGTTTTGCCCTTTGGGAGGATTCCCTTCACTAGGGCTCTCAAGGCTACCTCTGGGTAGGGCTGCAGGGCTGCAGCACTCCAATTTGGGCTTCCATTCACATACTGAGCTGACATGTGTCAAAGCTCAGGATCTGTTCCCCTCTGTTGGCTGTCCCAGAGGATGACCCATCATCATCCATGGGTTGAGATGAGAGGAAAGCAGTTTGGATAAGGTAGGCATCTGGGCAGTGCACTATAGCAGCTGCAATTTGTGTCCTTGTATTCACACCTGATCCAGATTATACTCATTACATTTTACAATGGGTTGTTGCTGTACCACCCACTTTGTGACTTGGTGCCTCATTTGTAATGGGCAGTTCTGGCTTAATGGTCAATTGATGTCCTATAGTCAGTCACTTAATTTCTACCAGTTTACCTACTCTGGTAGGTCCTTGTGGCGAAGGACTGTATAATCATTGCTGTATTTTGAACATATGTCATGGTGTTTTAATGGCCTTTCTTATGGAGGACCTGGCTTTTCTTTTAGTTGATTGGTTCTGGATATGAGAATTAGCTCAGCGCTAGAAACTCAAAAGAGAATTGTAACTTTTTATTGAGGAAGCTCACCTCAACTGTCTGCTCATTTAATCTTGGATTTCTTTTGGGAAAACATATACACATTGCCAGATACAGTATGTATAGGATGTACTTACATTAAAAAAATTATTATTTAGAGCCAGGGATTTAGCTCAATGGTTCCGCCCCCTGCCTCGCAAGCACAAGGACCCGAGTTTGATCCCCAGTACCAAAAACAAAAAAAAAGAATGCCATAGACTGTTGTAGTCATTTCCAAGATCCCTGTGAATCAGGTCTCTAAGTTGCCACTTAGACCTTATGGCCACCTTACTTTGGAAGTTAAATGTTGCCATTTCTTCTCTGGGACCCTATTGTTCCCTTTTTTCTGTTTTGTTTTAATTTTTTTTTGATACAGGGTCTTAATACGTAGCCCAGGCTGGCCTCAAACTCACAGTTCTCTTGTTTCATCCTCCTGAGTGGTGGGATTATAAGCATTTGCTACCATACCTGGCCTCATTCCCATTATTAACTAGGGAGCCAGGTCTGTGGTGGAACTTGGCCTACAGAAAGTGGCCAGTGCTGAGCTTCTCCATAATGTTGGTGCTCCAGCAACAGAATGCTCTTTGCTGATCCTCTAAGTATCTGCCAAGGGACAGAGTCAGCTGGTAGGTTTCCCAGAATTATATAGCAGATTCAATCTAGCATGCCCAGTGCTCTGAGCTTCTTCAGTCTTTTGTCCATGTTGGCATGGCAATTCTGAGTCTCTACTTCATTTAGTGTGGGCCACCACTTTCAAAAGCATAGGCCTTAAATCAACTCCCCAGAGCCTGTATCAGGTGTTATATTTCCCCGGTCACAAGAGAGTGCCTCACAGTGACAAAGCCTTCTCTATCTGGCTTTACATTCTTCTACTAGACTCATGTACCACTCAGAAGTAAACTCATCTGCTTCTTGTCAGTCAGGTCTGGCAACTACTTTGGCATATTAATCTCCCTTCCCATAGCAGGCCCAGGACTTTCTTGGTTGAGTCATCTTGAGATGTGAATCCAGTGACTGATCTGATGGCCAGGAGAGGAATGAAGGCAGATGTTAAGGAGCCTTAATGATGTCTTTTGAGGCACTTTTTTACATGAGGCCTCATGGATTAGGGAAATCTGGAGAGTCAAGGGTTTCAATCATGTTTGACTGGTCTCAGGGTCCCTGTTCTTCCTTATTATGGCCCTGACTTTGGCATAAGACACTCACAGGCTGATAATTTATTTATCCTTCTCTGAAATTCTTCTACTTTTCCAATTAGGACTTGTGCCTGAGCTCAGTATGCCTGCTGGCTGGAAGAGATGAAGTCCTCCTTAAAAACTGTAGCGGGAGATGGAGCATGTTTATCATTATGCTCTGCTTTAATTTGGTGATGAAGTGACCTGAGCCTGTCTTCCTCTCTTCTCCTTCCTCTCCTTTTCTCCTCCCTGTCCTTCTTTTCTTTCTCCTCCTTTGGTATTTTCACCCCTTTGCATTTCCAGTTAAATTCAGAATCAGTTTGGCAGTTCCACTAATGAAAAAAATTGTTGAAGGCTAGGGATATAATTTGGTGGTAGAATGCTTGCCTAGCATGCACAGGCCCTTGGTTTGATCTTCACAAGGATGTGCACACACAGACACACACACAACCCTGCAGAGTTGGAATTTCTTTTATGAATTTTGTATTAGTATTACATTGAATCTGGAAATGAGTTTGGGGAAAATTGACATGTTTAATGACTGTGTATTCCATTCTGTGAACATGGCATTTAGTACTGCTTTCAAAAATATTTTATGGCTTTCTGTGTAGAAGTTTTGCATCCTTTTTTTGGGTAGAATTAGGCCTAAGCATATTATGTTTTTGATGATATCATAAATTATATTTAAAACTTTTCATTTCCTATTTGATACAAGTGTGTGGAAGTACATTGGAATGTAGTAAATTCTGATTAGGGTTAACCACAAGACAAGAAGATTACCCCAAATTTGGAAGGCAAAAGTAAAGTAGTAGCTGTGCTTACTCTAAAGATTATGTATGTCAGGCCTTTTTGCAGCCCAACTAAATTTTTGCAGATGTGCTGGTCAGTGTGTGTGTGTGTGTGTGTGTGTGTGTGTGTGTGTGTGTGTGTGAGAGAGAGAGAGAGAGAGAGAGAGAGAGAGAGAGAATAGGCTCCAGTTGATCTTTATGGGTTCCAGTTTCCTTTCTTTTTCCCGCTTCATTCGATCTTTCCCTCCTATGAGCAGGTGGCCAACACCAGTTGCAGCACACATAGACTAATAGACATTTTTACAGCTCAATTGTGTAAGATTAAACCTCTAAAATAAATCCTTTATTCTACATCATTCCTATGCTTCTGCTTCTCTGATCAAACCTCAAATATCTCCACATTTTATTTCTAAATTATGGTGGGTTTTCTACGTGCACAATCATGTCATCTGCAAATTTTTCTAATGCTTATATCTTTAGATTTTTTTTTCTCCTTGCTTTACACCTCCACTGTGGAATGATGGTGAGAATTTGTTGTTTTTTTTAATGGTACCAGGGATCGAATTCGGGACCTTGCGCTTGCAAAGCAGGAAGCGGAACCACTGAGCTAAATTCCCGGCCCTGATGGTGAGAATTCTTGACTCAGTCCTGATCTCATTTCCTTATCAGATATGGTGTTTGCTGTCTGTTTCCCCTCTTCTTTTTGTACAAATATTTTTTATCATGTTAAGAAAGTTCCATTCTAAAAAAAAGTTCCATTCTATTCCTAGTTTACTAAGTAAGAGTTTTATCATAAGTAGTTTTGAATGCATTAAATGCCCTTTCTTTTTTTTTTTTTTGGTACTGGGGATCAAACTCGTGTTCTTGCGCCTGTGCAGCAGGCGGTGAAACTATTGAGCTAAATCCCCGGCCCTAAATGCGCTTTCTTTCTTTTCTTTTGGTACTGGGGATCGAACTCAGGACCTTGCGCTTGTGAGGCAGGCAGTGGCACCATTGAACTAAATCCCCAGCCCAAATGCCTTTTTTTTTCTGTAAGACAATCAATGATATTTCTACTTTATTCTGTTAGTTGGTGAAGTATATTATTTATATTAAATTTTGTTTTTAATATTTTTCATGTAATTTGTGTATGATTTTCCTTTCTTGAATATCCTTGTTAAACAAGTCTTGGTATCAAGGTTATGCTAGCCTCTTCAAAGTTAGTGGGAAAATGTTCTCTCTTTTTAAACTCTAGAAGAATTTTATGCGATTATTTCTTTCACTGACTAATTGGATTGGCTGGTGAGGCTCTCTGGGCTCTGGAATTTCTCTATGTGAAAATTTCTTTATTTCTCTATTTCTTATGTGAAAGTTCTTTCCTAATACACAAGGTCTCTGATGTTGATGGTTTGGTTTGTAATTTCTGGACTTTACAATGATGCAAAAATGATACATATGCAGTAGATATGATACTTCAAGTTTTAAATTTTGGCATTTTCCTGAGCTAGTGATAAGCAGTACCAGCCCCATGATGATAAAGCACTCTACGGTGCTGTGTGGCCAGCATGTTTTGGGTATGTTTGTATTTTCACATTCTGTATGTGTGTGTTCAGGAGATACTGAACACTGTATTATAAGATGGGCTTTATGCTAGCTGATCTTGCCATCTGCAGGCTCATATAAGTGTCCTGAGCATGCCTGAGGTAGGCTGGGCTGAGCTATGATGTTTGGTGGGTTAGGTATATTAAACATAGTTTTCCCTATATCATGTACAGGTGGTACAAATTCCCTATGATGAGTGTTATCATTATGCATATCTAAAATGTACCAATAAACGTTTCGCTTAAAAAAATACTTTTCCCTAGTGATACTTTAAATTTGCAATGGGCTTGTCAGGACATAAGTTAAGGAGCATCTTTATGTATATATTTGGACCTATAAATAAGTACTGTTTTGGCTGCATTCCATGAATTTTAATATGTTGTATTTTATTTAATTAAAATAATTCTCATTTCCATTTATTTATTTATTTATTTATATTTATTTTGGTACCAGGGATGGAACTCGAGGCCTTGTGCTTGCAAGGCAGGCGGCAGAACCACTGAGTTAAATCCCTGGCCCCTCATTTCCATTGATTTATCTTTGACCTATGAGATATTTTGAAGTAGGGTTGGGGATTTAGCTCAGTGGCATTGTGCCTGCCTCCAAAGCACAAGGGCCTGAGTTCAATCCCTGGTACCAAAAAAAAAAAAGTGAAGTATATTGGTGGAATTAGCATAACTATAGATATTTAATTTAACAGGGCACACAAAGGTTTCAGAAATAGACCCTAACACATATAACCAATTGATTTTCAATGAAGGTGCCCAACAATACAAGGGAGGAAAGGTTATCTTTTTCAACAGATGGTCTTGGAAAAACTAGATAGATAACTGTGTGGAAAAAACATGAACTTCAACCCTTACCTCAAGCCATGTATAAAAATTAACTTGTGATGAGTAACATCTAAGACTATGAAACTTTTCAAAGAAACTGTAAGGTAACATCTCTATGACTTTGGAGTAGGCAAAGATATCTTTTTTTTTTTTTTTGGTACCGGGGATTGAACTTGGGATGGTGCACTTGTGCGGCAGGCGCCAGAACCACTGAGCTAAATCCCTGGGCCTTAGGCAAAGATATCTCAAAGAAGATACACAAATAATAATCATAAAAGGAAAGGAGAATAAATTATACCTTACTGGGATTTAAAACATTTGTGTTTCAGAAGACTCTGTTAAGAAAATGAAAAAGTATTGGGTGTGGTGGCACACACCTGTAATGCTAGCACTTGAAAGGCTGAGGCAGAAGGGTCCTTGTAAGTTTGAGGCCAGCCTGAACTACATAGCAAAACCTGTCTTTAACAAAAAAACCAAAGCAAAACAATAACAACAACTATATATATATATATATATATATAGAGAGAGAGAGAGAGAGAGAGAGAGAGAGAGAGAGAGAGATCATGAGATTAATACAAGTTACCTTTGGCCTCTAGAATTACAAGAGGTGCTCAAAGTGGTGGCCATTAGCTTCTAGACATTTATCAGTACGATGAACTGCTGCTTGGGTAACCTTGGTCACTGAGATGACTGCACATGCATTTTCAATTTCTTCTCTAAGGTTCAGAAGTGTGGTGGCTTTTCTGTGATATATGACATTCTCCAGGGTTCCCCATATGAGGGTATCACCATCTGTTGAAAAAACATCACACTTTTTTTCTTTTCCTGAAGTATGTATACATTTTTTCTGGACTCTATATACATATATATTGGAAAGAAACAAAGAGATTGCTGGGGATTTAGCTCAGTGGCACCACACCTGCCTCGAAAGTGCAAGGCCCTGAGTTTGATTCCCCGTACCACAAACAAACAAACAAAGAGATAAAAGGGAACCTACAGAATAAGATATACTTAGGAAACATTAGCCAATTACACATTTTAGACCTCATTTGTACCCTAAGTCAAATAAGTAAGCAGAAGATATTTTATCACCTTTAACACAATAAGCCTTCTGTATTGTTGGATTCTGCATCTACAGATTCAACCAATAGCTGATTGAAAATTATTAGAAAAAAAAAATGCATGAACATGAACAGACTTTTCTTCTTGTTATTATTTCCTAAACAATACAGTGTTAGGGCTGGGGATTTAGCTCAGTGGTTTCGCTGTCTGCTGCACAAGTGCAAGGACCCAAGTTCGATCCCCAGTACCAAAAAAAAAAAAAGAAAAAAAAAAGCAATACAGTGTTACACCAAATAGGTATTATAAATCATCTATAGATGGTTTGAGTTACATGGGCCAATATGCATGGAATGTATGCAAATGCCATGCCATTTTGTATAGGGATTTGAGCATCTTTGGATTTTGTTATCTGGGATTTTGGAACCATTCTTTCATGGATGCAGAGGGAGGACCATAACTAGAAATTTTAATACTGGATATTTGATATATAGGAGATATTAATTCTTTTTAGATGTGATAATGGCATGGAAATGTTAAGATAATAAAATGGGAGGTTGTTAGACTGGGGTGGCTGTAATACTCTGGGTTCCTACTAAGCAAACTAAAACCTAACTCTGTTTAATTTCTTTTTTGGGGGGGGACCGGGGATTGAACTCTGGGCCTTGCGCTTTTAGCAGAAAAAGCTTTTCTTTTCTTTTTTTCTTTTTTTTTGGTACTGGGGATTGAACTCGGGACCTTGTGCTTGCGAGGCAGGTGCCAGAACCACAGAGCTAAATCCCTGGGCCCTTAATTTCTTATATATGAAAACCAGCCACTCATGGATGGCTAACTGGGGATTAGTCATATTAAACTTAAACTTCTCACTGCATGGTTCAAATAAGACAATTGCTCAAATTGTTACCAACCAGCTAATTTTTTGCTCTGTTTCCACAGTCATGCTAAACAATCCTTCTCCTTCTGCTCCTTCAAGCAGGGTACCAACCACTTCCAGCTGGGAGCTGCCCAATTCATGAATTACTGTCTGCTCAAATAAACTCTTTAACTTTTTAATGTGCCAGAATTTATTTTTTGACGTGTTTTTTTTATTATTCATTTTTGTTACTGGGGATTAAACCCAGGGCCTTCACACTGAGCTACATCCCAAGCTCCTTTTTTTGTTTTTTATTTTGAGACAGAATCTTGATTTGCTAATTTGCCTAAATTGAGTTTGAATGAATTTGTGATCTTCCTGCTTCAACCTTCTAGAGTGCTGGGATTACAGGTGTGCACCACCACACCCCCCTCCAAAAGTTATGTTTATGTGCTAAATTATATGATATCTTCAATTTTCAAAATAATATTGGGTGGGTAGATGAAGTCATAAATGAAAAAGGCTAACCATGGCTTGATGGTAATTAGGGTTGGGAATAATTACATTTTTGTTTACATTTTGTATACATTTGTATATGTTTAGAATTTTGTCTACATTTTGTATATGTTTAGAATTTTTTTGTCTACATTTGTATATGTTTAGAATTTTTCATTGTGAAAAGCTAAAAAATGCCTTTGATTTTGTGGAGCTCTGTGTGAATTCATGAGGAGGATTCAAAATAGAGAATGAGCCCCCAGATTGAGCTCTAGTTTTTCTGCTTATTTTCTAGCCAGTGTGAGCTGGGTAGCTGGGTAAATTACTTCATCTGTGTCATGCTAATTTCCCCCATCTGTAAGAGTAGTGAAAATTAAGTGATATCATGTATTCAAATGCTTTTCAAAGACCTTGGCATGGGCCGGGGATTTAGCTCAGTGGTTCCGCTGCCTGCCTCGAAAGCACAAGGTCCCGTGTTCGATCTCAGGTACCAAAAACCAAACAAGCAACAACAAAGACACGTGGCAGGTCCTATTATCCAGACTGTGAGCTCTTTGAAGTCAAACATGACATCTTTGAATATTTTCTTAGCACAGTGTTGGGCACATAACAGACGTCCTTTAAGTATTCAGCCTCGGTTTTCATGTTCAATTAAAACAGTATTTTTAAATAAATGAATGAATGATGTTCCAAATTCTGTTTCAGATCTCAACAGTATACCATCCTTGATCATTTAGTCAACAATTAAATTTACAATGAATAAGTGAATGAAAAGTAGGTGACACATTCTGAAAATTATTAATTAATGTAATAGTTTAATTTCACCTTGTTACCCTTGCTCAGATAGAATCTATTATAATATGTTATAGATTCTCTTTGCTCTGCTCCTTTAGCGGTTGTTTCTAGGCTGAAGAGAGGAAGGTGGGAAGCACTTGTTCAGTAGAGTTATCTTGAGCCAAGCCAGAGCCGGGACTGAGTTTTAGGTCTTTTCCTTGTAGCATCTTTAGGCCCACCAGAGGGAGCTCCACACTGCTAGAGTCGCGGAGGTCTGGGTTACACAGGAGCCATTCACTCATTTAGCAAATGTGTTATTGAGCCTAGCTAGTGCGCTGTATGCCTAGCATTTTCAGGTGTAAGACTTGGCTTCTGCCCTTATGGGACGGACTCAGCTACGAGCGGGGGCTGACTTGTGAATAATAACGAGGTGTAGGTGTAGCGCAGCCAGGCCTATCATAAAGCGTCACAAGGGAACGGTTAACTCTGAATCTGGAGTCAGGGAAGGCTTCGCAGAATGTGAGTTTACTTTGAAAGACAAATACAGTTTGATCAGAACACCAAGTTTTTTTTTTTTTTTTGGTACCGGGGATCGAACTTCGGTCATTGCGCTTTCGAGGCAGGCGGCAGAACCACTGAGCTAAATCCCCGGCCCCAAATACAGGTTGATCATATGGACACAGCAGATAAACAGTTAGGGCAAATACGTGGAAGGGAATACAAACAAGTAATTAGTTTGGCAAAAAAAAAAAAAAGGTTTAGGGAGCCTGGAAAATAGGGGGACGTTCATGAAAAGCCTTAATCTGTGAAAAGAAGCCAGGCGTGATGGTGCATTCCTGTAATCCCAGCATGTGGGAAACTGAAGCAGGAGGATCCTTATGAGGCCAGCCTGGACTACATAGTGAGACCGTGCCTCCAAAAAAAAAAAAAAAAAAAAAAAATCCCTGAAAAGAAAAAAGGCAGTTAATTTTATATCAAACTCAATAAGTTGAAAAATCTTAAACTTTAGAAGTTTCCTTTGTCTTATGCACAAAGTAACTTTTAAGATTCTTTTTTTTTGGTACTGGGGATCGACCTTGGGTCCTTGTCCTTTTTAAAGATATTTTTTAAAGGATCCTCAGAGACGGTTTATATACTTCACAGGATCATCATTCTGATGATTTTTGTTTGTTTGTTTGTTTTTGGTTTTTTGGCCCTCCACTCAGTCTCTTGACTTGGTCTCCCTCTTTCCACCGAGCCGGTGGAGGGCTTTGCCTTTGACTCACCTGAGAAAACTTACACCCCACTGTTTTCTCGGATACCCTGCTGCTCTCTTTCTACCCAGGAGTGCTCTGAGCCAGAAGGACTAGGACGAGTCCAACCTGCTTGCTCCCTTACAGGCATCAGGCCTCCAAGGGAGGGAAGTAGAGGGAGGCAGTGGGGCTGGAAGCCTCAGCTCACTCAGCACCTTGGCAGAGTGCTGTGAGGCTGTTGTCTCTGAGGCTTTCTCAGAAAGACTGGGTTTTAAGAACCATAGGGGTTTCCAGTCTGTAAAGTACTTTTCATCAGAACAATGGACTCTTAAAATACAAAGGGCTGGCAGGGTCCCCACCCCTTTTTTGTACTGGGAATTGAACCCAGAGCCTTTCCATCAAGCTATATCCCTAGTCTATTATTATTATTATTATTATTATTTTTTTTTTTTTGAGAAAGGGCTCACTAAGTTACCCAGGCTAGGCTCAAACTTTTGATCCTCCTGCCTCAGCCTCCCAGAGTGCTGGGATTACAAGTGTGCACTACCATACCTGTCAGTTTGAGGTTTCTTACTAATAGCGACTATGGACTATGGTTAAATTGTTTGGCTGTTACAAACAAATTCCCACAAATTCTGCATGTAAAAATACCAAAGAAGCTAACGAAACAAAAACTAAAATGGTGGTGACATTTTGGCAAAACCACTTCACTCTGGTTTTGTCAAGAAATAAGGATTTTGAGGCAAAGTGCATGCTTCCACCGTTATCCCCACAGTACTCACCTCTGTTAACTGGAGCAGTTTCCTCGCAAACATTCACTGCTGGATGTCAAAAGGGACCTGGCATTTTTTTTTAGAAGCCAATAAACTTTTAATGACTATAACTGTTTCAGGGAACTATTACAAATATTTTGTGAGAATGTCCTTTCTCTTTCCTGGTTTGGGATTCTCTTGGTTCTTGTATACTTTTATTAAAATGTAAATTGGGCCAGGGATTTAGCTCAGTGGTTCTGCCACCTGCCTCACAAGTGCAAGATCCCGAGTTCAATCCCTGGTACCAAAAAAACAGACAAACAAACAAACAAAACCTGTAAAGTCATTACCGTAAAGACTTCTTCTATTTCCAGTCAGGTTTTCATTCACACACTTGAGTATGTGACAACAAGTGTGCAATCAGATGCATTTTGAGCTAGTGAACATACCTGTGTGACATACACCAAGATCAAGAAATAGTGGTTACAGGGCCAGAGATTTAACCCAGTGGTTTCGCTGCCTGCTGCGCAAGCACAAGGACCCGAGCTTGATCCCCGGTACCAAAAAAAAAAAAAAAGAAAGAAAAAAAGAAATAGTGGTTACAGAACCCCAGGAGCAGTCTGTCCCCACTAGTCCTCATCCCAAGGATAACCACTGCCCTGTCTTTTACTACCTTAGATTCATTTTGCCTATGTGGAACTCAACGTAAATGACATTAGATAGTGGCTATTTATAGAGTTTTAAAAACATGCAAATTCATTGCCAATATTTACAGGATGAAGTATTTCATGTAAAAATCTAGAATTTCTTTTTCTTTTAAAAAATATGTGACAGGATCTTTGTGGTGATGGAAATGTTGTTTTACGTCAGTGTGAACATCTGGTTGGATGATATCACACTAGAGCTTTTCAAGATGTTGCCACCAGGGACACTGGGTAAAGGGTACTGGGGACCTCTCCAAATTATTTCATATAGCTGCATACACAGTCACATCTCAAAATTGAAAATTTAATTTAAAATAAAAAAATAATATACTAAAAAGTAAACAAAACCGACAGATGTGAAAATACTAGGGATGACTTTCTTGTGGCAACAACTGGCTGGAGCTAGGGGCCTGTGGATGGGCTCGGTGCTGTCACTCGCCACTGTCCCCACACACTGTGTCAGACCAGTCCAGCTCGAGGCATTCGTTAGCTGATTACTCCCAGGTCTGGGTCGGTGCCAGGTAAGAAGCGGGAGCAACAAATGGGCTCTTTTTTTTAGGTATGTACTATTTCAGGATTACATTTCATCAATCCATTTCCCCAAGGAGTCTTACCAGATTTTGGTATATTAGCCTTGTCTATTTGACTTCAGTTTTCATTTTATATCTTTGGAAGGATCCTGGGAGGGGCTGTGCGGAGCCCGGCTAGCTGGATAACATTTAAAATCAGAATCACCATCATGAAATCATTTTTAGTGACATTATTTCCTGATTTTTAATTTCCTATGTGCTTCCCAACTGGCAACATTTAGTTACTGACACTGCAACCTTGTCTGCTTTTTGGTACCAGGGATCGAACTCAGGACCTCACGCTTGCCAGACAAGGGCTGTGCCTCTGAGCTAAAAATCCCCAGCCCTGCAACCTTGAACAAGTCACTTTATCTCTCTGAGCGGCAACATCCTCATGAAGATTGGGGTCATCTGTGTTTCCTAAACCAGGGTTCAGGAAAGTCAAGCCTAGGACTGCATTTTTTCCCAGTCCACATTACACTGACATGTGTTGCCAAGGTCCATGGCTAGGGCAAGACTAGTGACTCCTGCCAGGCAATCTGTGACACCCACGCTCTTCCTCGCCCTGTCCCGTGAGTCCTCTGATCATGGCTTTGGATGCTCTTGCATGGTCAAATTATTTATAATAACTTTATTTTCATTAAAAAAATTTTTTTTGAGTCAGGGTCTCACTCTGTGGCCCAGGCTGGCCTTGAATTCATTGTGATCTTCCTGCCTCAGCCTCCCAAGTGCTGGAATTACAGGCATGTGCCACCCTGCCTGGCTTATAATAGCTTTAAATACTCTCCCTTTTTGTAGTTATCTCCTTGAGGGCCAGTGACATTTCCTGGGGAGTCTGCAGACTATGCTTGGGGATGTCTTGTCCCAAGTTTTTTCAGTAATCAGAAAGTTCTGGAAAGCTTAATAAGTAAGGGGTTAAAAAAAAACAACTGGTTCCACATTAGCACACTAAAGGCTATGAGAAGTACTTAGCTTCCAGCCAAACAAAATTGTTTCATTTTGTTTGACCCAGCATTTCCTCTTGAATATGAAATCTTTTTTTTTTTTTAATTCAATACGTACTAATACTGTGAAGAGTGGTGTTTGTCCTGATGCCAATTCAGGGGATGTTGGGGGGTCAGGTCTCCAGTTTCTGAAATTCTGAGAGTGTGTTCCTTGATTCTTTGCTCTCTTCTTATCCATGTTTACCCCTGGGAATAAGCCTCCCTTCTTAGTGCCTGAGTTACGGACCCCCTAGCTCTCCTTCCTGTGAAGTCAACCTGCTCATGTGCTGTCCCCCTGAGTGTCTGCAGCGCACTTTGCAGCACTCAGATGGCTGCTGTGAAAAACGTACAGAACAGGAAGAAGACTTCCAGTAAATCAAAAGGGCTGGACGAAGGCTGCTGAGGTGAGACCAGGGCAAACAGAACTGCTGATGAGGACTGCAAGTCAGATCTTGCTGCGTGCTTCAGTCAGCTCCTACTTGCAGGTAGTCTGTGAGTGGCTAATGGCACGTTCAGCGTTCCTCCAAGCGCTGATGTGTGTTTTCAAAGGTAAGCGTACTGTCTCAGTGATGTTTATGTAGCAAGATGCTGGATGGTGTTGAAAAAGTTTGAGATTTTTTTTCTGTTCTGCCTGGCACAGTTCAGCTCATGTGGAGATTGTCTTTTAATTAACCAACAGCTTCTCCTCCACCCCCCTTTCTGTTCTGATTCAGGGAGTGCTTCCAGCAACCACTTTTGCTCACCTATGCTTAAATCCTTTATGTGTGTAAAATTCCGTAATAATGCCTATTAGAAGAAAAGTAAAATCTCTTCAGCGTTACTGACAATGCTCTTATTTTAAATTTCCATCACTTGTAAGACTTTCCCTGAACTGATTAGAATTTCATGAAAAACCCTTGAAAACAATAGAGATAAAAGACTCTCACCTTAAATCCCCGGAGTTGGTGTTCTGCTTTTTACATCTTAGGCTTATTTTGTAGAAGAAGGCCTGTAGAGTTCAGAACTAAAGCCAAGCTGTACTCCTTTGTGGCTATGTGATCTTGGGCAAGTTACTAAATGTTCTTATCTCATTTTCCTCACCTGTGAAATGGAGATATTAGTAAAGTACTTTCTAGGGTTGGTGTGAGATGTAAAGATACTAAGATGGGCTGGGGGGTGTAGCTCAGTGGTAGGGCACCAGATTGGCCTGTGCTAGGGTTTGGGTTCCATCTCTAATTCTGGGCAAGGGGAGAAAAAGATTAAAAAGAAGTTGTTTAATAGCTGGCATTTATTGCCGTCCCAGGCTCTAGCACGTGACCCAGAGTTTCTGCACTGGCCTTGCTGCTTGTCCTTGACTCCACGATTTGACACAAGTGCTTGCTCTTCATTTTTCAGGATTCATATGAATTTAAACTCTTCAGTGAAGCCTTTGCTGTCAGTTCATCCTTCTTGTGCTGTTACTACCTGGTAAGTACTTCATTATGCACATCACCTGGATTTTTGTTAGTTTGAAAGTTTCTTGAGGCTACAATCTTATCATTTTTTTCACCACTGAATTCTTGAAGATAGTGCCTGACACCAGGTAGTTGCTCAAAACTATTTAAAAAAAAAAAGAGGAAGAGGAAAGAAAAAAACCGATGGGATTTTGGCAAGGTCTAAAATCCACTTTAGATAAGGTTTCCCAGTTTTTTTGATCAAACCTTTTCTTTTGGAAGAGATGTAGAGATAAGAATGTATAACATTTATTGCACTTACTTTTGCTTCAAAATCTTCCTAATTAGGGTTGGTGGTAGTGGCAGGGAGGGAAGGGGGCCTGGCTGGTCGAATAGTGGCCTGCAGTTACCAGGAAAGACTGACTGCAGACTCATTGGTAAATTCTAATGAGGAGGCTGGTGGTGTGGGAAGAGCAGAGTTGATCTGGAGTTGACTTGCAAGTCAGTCTGGCCTGGCTTTGACTTGGACTGCATCATAGCTATGGAACCTTAGTCATGCTTCTTGTTCACCAAGTTGTAGACTTTGGTCAGTTTCCTCTCTCCTTGTCAACGGCTGTGCCGGAACTCTCTCCTCAAGACTTCTGTTCCCTTATCTCCTTCCCTCACTGTGAGTCAGTGACTTTTCTTCCCCATTTATAATCAGAGCAGGAGCAATTAGATGAGAACTCCCTTGTGGAAGAGGGAAAAAACAAACAAACAAACCTCTGTAAACACACACACACACACACACACACACACACACACACATGCACGCACACCAAAAACAACAAAAACCTTCAACTTTCTATCCCAATCCTTTTGTCTTCAAAGTTAGTGGTATCTGTGGCCATCCCAAGGTTCCCCTTTATTTCCACCGAGCACATGAATTCTCTTCCAAACTGTGACACTGGACTGTGAAAGAGACATTATAATGGAATAACAAGAGTGAGCCAGAATGGTCCTAAGCAACTAGAACATTCTTCATCTCTTGTTGACAGTGGAAGAGGCACACTTTCTTCTGTCTCTTGGATCATCCCTAGCAGCATGTTAACATGTGAAAATCATTCCCTTCCTAAAACCAACAAATAAACCCCAACTAGACAAATAAAACTCTTCCTACCCACACCCCCTTCCAACTGCCTCCCAACTGCTCTGCTTTATAAGGTCCATCCTTGGAAGAAGGAATTCTTTCTTCAGCAACCAGTACCCTCAATCTCCCATGTGATGGCCTGGCTTCTGGCTTTTCTGGGGAAACTGCTTTTGGCAAGGTCACCAGTTTCAAAATCTCCTGGACACTTCAATGCTCATTTGACTTGAATCTCAGCAGCAGTGGACATTTTGTGCATTTGTTAGCTTTTTGAAACACCCTTACCCCTGGCTTCCAAGATCTTGCTCTCTTGTTGAGTAATTTTCCTCCTCCTCCTTTTATCCTGGACGCAAGTATTCACTCTTTTGAGATGTCCCTCTCCTTAACCTTTAAAAAGTCAGTGGCCTCTAGATTGTGTCCTAGGACTTTGCCTTTCCCACCCTGCTCATTTCCACAATTACCTTCTAGAAGGGCAAGACCTCAGGCTGGCATCTCCAGTCCACTGCTGTCTTCAGCACCCAGAGCCACACCTCCTGTTGAGCACTCTCAAAAGACAAAATGATAACAAATTTAGTTTGAGGACCTTTTTGTTTGAAGGCTTTTGAAATTCTAGAATCTGGCATTTGATAAGATAGGAGTGTTTTAACTTTATTTTAGATTAACATGTATTAATTAATTAATATACATATTAATGGGTTTCAGAGTGACTTTTCAATGTCTGTGTACAGGGCACTCTAATCCAAACCGGCCTTCCTTTATCCTTCCAACCCCCAGCCCCAGCCTTTGCCAATCTTTGGTGATCAAAATTCTACACTGAAGTCAACTTTTTTTTAGCTTTCACATATGAAGGAGAGGAGATCAACTTTACAGGCAGAAAGAGCTGAAGAAAGTAAACACAGAACCCAAAGCAAATTGGAAATCCCTGCAGTATTTTCTTGATAGGGTTAGAACAGAGCTGACTTCTTCTGTGTGGCTCCATCGACTGCATCTCTTTTGATTGGTTGTTCTGAATCTCCTGTTGTCTTTAAACCTGGCCCGTTTTAGAGTTGAGTCTGATTACACAGCACCCTGCAGGAGTGACTCTGTGGTGGTTTGGTCTGGTCTGCGGGCGCCTAGGCAGGAGGCTAGTGCGAAACAATGGCCTCCCGTAAACCTTGTTTGAACATCTCTGCTTGGCTCCATGGGGACCTCAAAAGTACCAATTCCTCAGCTTCTCTGTTTCAGAGAAAGGCAGCCACCTCCCACCCAGGTACCTTTGCCAGAAACTGGAGAATGAGCCTTCAGTATTTGTTCTCCCTCACTCCCACTTCTGCCATGCCAATCCCCCTCCATTCTATCTCCCAAATGTCTTGCAGTTCCTCAGCTTCCCTGTTTCAGTTCAGGTCCAGTCCCACCCTGCCAGCTGGGCTGCTGTTCTTGGAAGCAGCCTCTTGCCTCACCTTGCTCTTCTCTCACTACCACATTCAATGACCTTCTGATCACTGCATTTGGTGACCTTGACAGATCTGACACTTTTCGCATAAACATTTTCAGGATCTCCTCACTCCCTTTAGGATAAACCCTTAACCCTTATCAGAGGCCTCGTAAAATCTAACCAGATTAGATCTCCAGCCTCATCTCATTCACCTTGGTCTTTCACTCTCCTTTGTTTTGTTTTCTCTCCACCCACATTTGATTTTTCTTTGGCCAGAAAGTCTTTGCTTTCTCTTCCCTCCTGGGCTTTGCACCCATTCTGTCTCCTGCCTGGAGGACCTCTCAAGTGTCTGCCTTCCATTGCCTACCTGTATATGTCTTCAGAATCTGACACAAAAATATTTGCAAGAATAGGTCATGTTGTATGCTGTTGAGTGATTGATTTATTTTCTTCAATCTTTAGAAGCACTCTGTGATGAAAGTTTCATTAGCCTTACGGAATAGCTGAAGAGACAGGGACTGAGACCCACATACCAGTGAAAGCCATCATTTTATACACAAGCTTGATGATTTCACTTTGTCTTGATGTTGTGCAACCATTATTACTATACTTCTCCAGAACTTTTTCATATTTCCAAACTGAAACTCTACACCTGTTACACACTTAACTCTTTTCTCTTTCCCTTTCCCCCAGCCCCAGGCAGCCCCATCCTACTTTCTCTCTCGATGAATTTGACTATTCTTGGTCCCCTGCTTAAGTAGAATCAGACTTACAGGTTCTGTCTTTTTGTGACTAACTTATTTCACTTGGCATAATGTTTTCAAGGTTTATCCATGTTGAAACATGGGTCAAATTTCATTCCTTTTTAAGGCTGAACATATTAATATGTCTGTGTATGCCACATTTTGTTTATTAATAATTCATACTTTGATGGATATTTGAGTTGTTTCCACCTTTTGGCTCTTGTGATTAATGCTGCTATGAACATGGATGTACAAAAAAAAATCTGAGCTTTTGCTTTCAATTCTTGTGTGCATATATTGAGAAGCAGAATTTCTATGTTGTATGGTAATTTTATGTTTAATTTTTTGACAAACTATAAACTGCTTCTATAGAAGCCACACTAATTTTACCTTCCTCCTAGCAGCGCACAGAGTCCAATTTCCTCCCATTCTTACCAATAGTTACTGACTGTTTTTGTTTTTGTTTTTTGGTACCGGGGATTGAACGCGGGTCCTTGCGCTTGCGCAGCAGGTGGCGAAACCACTGAGCTAAATCCCCGGCCCATTACTGGCTGTTTTTTATTTTTATTTTTTTTATAATAAACATTCTAATGGGTGCAATCTTTGTGATTTTGGTTTATATTTCCCTAGTGATTAATAGTGTTGAACTCTTTTTCTGTGTTTTTTGCCATTTTGTATCTCCTTTGGAGAAATCTCTATTCATGTCCTTTGACCATTTTTCAATTGGGTTTATTGTTTTTGTTGAGTTGTAATTCTTTATATTGTCTGGATAGTAATTCTTTAGCAGAAATGTGATTTGTAAATATTTCCACCACTCTGTGGGTTGCCTTTCATGACCTTTTAATGGCTGCACTGGATAAAGACAAAATTCTTTATGAGGCTCACAAGGCCGTGTGTGGTCTGGTTTTCCTTGTCTTCTGTTCTCATTTTCTAGTCACTGCCCTTTTACTCTGCTTCAGCCTCAGAGGCCTCCTGGCTTTTCTTCAAACACTGTAAGCATGCTCCTACTTCAGGCCTTCAGGGCTTCCTCCTTCTGCCTGGAATACTCTTCCTCCTCACTTCATCCAGATTTTTCTTAAGTATCTGTAAGACCGAGAGCCTTACCAAACGCTCCGAGGAGCTGACTGCAGCGAAGAACACCCGGGAAGGAACACACTGGACAAGTTGGAAAGTAAAACAGACCTTAGTCTGGCCAGACGGCACTCCCAAAGCAAAGTAGCTTAGAGAGGCGACTAGCCCAGAGTCCGAGGCTCTTTTTATAGGGGGTTGCAGAGGTAGTTAACAGGTGAAATTTACAGACAAGGAACAAAGGTTAGTGGTCAGCTGACATGTACTGATGGTCAGCAGATGTTTGTAGATTGTTCTATAGGTAGCGGTGTCCAGAACATCAGTTTCGAACAGAGTTGAGTAATTTACTTTGGGACCTTATGGCTGATACAGATCTTATCTAGTGTCCTGGAACTAACAAACATCTTTATCTATTTACTCACATTCAGTCACAGTTGGGGCTAGGGGAGTTTTATGATTACAGAGTTATGCAGTCCCACATATCATCTAATGTTGAGAGTCATTTTACATAAATTTTGGGGAAAAATGATTTCATAATTAAAGTATGACTATAGCTGTCTAAGGCCCAATGTCACCTTGCCTGTGAGCTGGCTATGGCATGTGGAAACATAACTCCATTTTGCCTCCGGTCAAAAGTTGAGGCATCAATTGTCCATGATACTGTGATACTCAAGGGGAACTGTACATCAGCTGAAGACATCCTGGTTCTTTGAGAACTGAGTAGTAATAAAAAAAAACCCAGAAAGGTTTCACCTGAGGGAAGGACAGCTTCTTTATTAGCCTGCTATCTTGGCCTACCTACTATTGTTTAAGAATATTCTCCTTACCACCTTCATCAACATAAGGTCTCATGACCTAAGATCCCCATCAGCATAAGATCCACATCTACATGGGATTATCTCTGCCCCCTACATCACCTGATACTTCCTCCAATTATTGTGTGTACCCAATAAATAATGGCTAGCTCAGAGTGTCTGTCTTTGCCCACTCTGAGGCACTGACCTCCCAGCCCCCCATATACTTGAGATTATGCAAGTCTCCATTGTCTTTTTTTCTTTAGCCCTTGCCTTCCCCCTTTCTAGGCAGAGGAATGTTCACCCTCCAATAATCTAATCAGAGAGGGCTTCACTGACCACCCCATATTCCTTTATTTACTGTTGTATTTCTTGTTGCTACGAAAATGCCCGATATGTCATTGTGCTCAAAACTTGCTTGTTAAATGAATTAATAATATAGGGCTGTGATTCACACTTCAGACCCCATAGTTCCTAATCAATTACTTTGGATGTTTACGCTTCTGGGAAGGCTCCTGAGGCTGGCTTAAAGACCCTTCTTCTGTGCTTCTCTTTTTTTTTGGTACTGGGGTCCAAACTCAGGACCTTGCACTTGCAAGGCAGACTTGGTGCCACTGAGCTAAATCTCTGGCCATGGTTTATGTCTTATACTCTAAGTACTTTGATGATAATGATGCACCGTGTAATAACTATTGTTATCCTCTTATTTGATTATGAAATTTTATTTTATTTATTTCATAAACAAGATCTCTTTATCCTCTGGGAGATTATTTAAAGTGATTTTTTTTTTTTTGGTACCGGGGATCGAACTCGGGACCTTGTGCTTGCGAGGCAGGTGCCGGAATCACTGAGCTAAATCCCCGGCCCTATTTAAAGTGATCTTCAGAGACACTCGCTCTGTCCAGCCCATGCAATCTATCTAGCTTCCCTGTAGAGTAAGCAAAGGGTTAAATTTCAATGTCTCTTCCTTGGGCTGCTTAACAATGGCCTGATACCTCTTCTCTATAATTAAGAGAGGAGTCTGAGCAGAGGCATTACCAGAGAGGTGGGTGTAAGCTGCCCTGAGGTGAGGAGGTAGGACAGTGTTCCTCCCACGGTTTCTCAGTTTCTCTGAACTCCGGGAGCCCAGTCTCAGAGCCAGATCTGCTTTGGAATATATCTAGGAAACCCGAGGTACAAGGAGCACCAATGGGAATGCACCTACTCTCAGGCCTATAGCCCACCTGTCAGCCAGGACTCTGCCTTCTTGACTTCCTCTTTCATTTTTAGCAAGTTCTCTGAAGCAGAGAAAGTTTTGAAAAAGAATGCTTCTTAGGGAAGGCTGGGAGTCCCTGAGTCTTCTGAAACTGGTACTAAATCTGCCTTTTTCATTCTGGGTCCTTGGCCAGGGGCTCATGAGAAAGCCAGGAAAGTAAGTGGTGGTTGATGTCTCAAGGCTGCCATCTTCCTCCTCCTCCTTCATTTTTCTTTTCTTCTTTTTTTGCTTAAATTCTTTTATTGGTACATTTTAGGTATACAATACATTTACATTTATCATTAGGTGCTTGTACCTGTACATGATGTATCTTGG
>NW_004624784.1:13664134-13689125 GCF_000247695.1 Heterocephalus glaber | reverse complement strand
TTTCAGTGTAGAGGTCTTTTGCTTCCTTTGTTAGATTGATTCCTAGATATTTCATTTTTTTGGATGCTATTGTAAAAGGAATTGTTTCCCTAACTTCTCTCTCAGTGAGTCTGTTATATGTGTATAAGAAGGCTATTGTTTTTTGAGTGTTGACCTTATATCCAGCTACTCTACTGAATCTGTTGATTAAATCTAGAAGTCTTTTGGCTGAGTTTTTTGGGTCTTCTATGTAAAGCATCACAACATCAGCAAATAACTTCATTTTTCTTTTTAATGGTTCTGGGATATACCAAAGCAATTCCACTCTCAGTAGATCCTTCTTGGGTCTCTCTCTCTCCCCCATGTTTACTGGTTTATTATAAAGGATATTACAAGGGGTACAGGTGAAGCAGTGATGCATAGGGAAGGGAAATGGGAAGGGGCACACACCCTCTCTGATGAGCCATCAGGTCACATATTAGGCACCCCCAACTGGGATATTTGTCAGGACCAAGTCCTCACTCCTCAGATGCTCCTGTGTGTCCATCCTCTCACTGGCTTGCTGCTTCTCTCTGTGCTCTGGGGTTGAAGGGTTGCTGCTGGTCTCTGTGGATGTCATGTGCTCATCCATTTGCCCTAATAGGAAGGACTGTTTCTCCCCTGTCTTTCCAGAATTTCTATTTAGCCCTTAAGGATCGAATTCAAAAGTTACAAATATTGTAAATATTTGTTTACATACATGTTATTTCTTCCCAACTTCTTTTGATTGTTATTTTCTCCCAGGCAGAAATACCTTATTCTACTTTGTATGTCTAGCCCAGCTTATAGAAAGCATT
The DNA here is from genome assembly GCF_000247695.1 of Heterocephalus glaber. Next base: position 13,688,310 of record NW_004624784.1, on the reverse strand, counting down.
TAGTAAGAGTCTTTTCTTAGTAGGACATATAGATAGAAGCAACATTTTTTTGTTGTTTTGTTTTTAGTACCCGGGATCGAACTTGGGACCTTGCTCTTGAGAGGCAGGTAGTGGAATCACTGAGCTAAATCCCCAGCCCGATAATAGCAACTTTTGAGTTAACAAATGCTGCATTTGAATCACACTAAACACTAAATTATTTGTTTCCTTGCTTCACAGAAAACAGATTTAATCTTGTAAAAACAAAACAAAAACAAAACAAGAGGTCAGGGATTTAGCTCAGTGGTTCTGGTGCCTGTCTCGAAAGTGCAAGGTCCCAAGTTTGATCCCAGGTACCAAAAAAAAAAAAAAAAAGAGCTCTATCAAAAACAAAGAAGAAAGACAAAATTCCATCAAAAGAGAGACAAATCATAGACATGAAAAAAAAGCAGCTTTTTTTGGGCCTAGGAATGATGTTGCAGGCCAACAACTCTTTGTCTTTTGAGCCCCCAGTGAGTTTCATACTCCCTGAGGCCTACATGGCCACTGGAAGTATTTTGGGGAAACGTGTAGTGTTGGGACAGATGAGGTCCTTTCAAAACTATGGGTATGTCACAGATTTTAATGACAATCAGAAATTTTCTCTGGAAATGTTTAAGGCAAAAGTGATAGTGAGGCATGGTGGCGCATGCCTGTAACGCCAGCATTTGGGAGGCTGAGGCAGGAAGAGGCCACAAGTTCAAGACCAGCCTTGGCTACATAGTGAGTACAAGGCCAGCCTGAATTACACAGGGAGGCCTTGTCTCAAAAAGGAAAAAAAAAGATATCTTGGAAAACTTCCCTCTTCCCTAACTCTCCCCTCCCCCCTTCCTTCTCCTTCTCTTGTAGTGTTGGGATTGAACTCCAAAACCACACACCCAGCCCTACTTTTCTTCTTTTTAATCTTGGATTAAGCTCCTCCTTCTTTTCTCTCATTTGCATAGACATCAATTACTACTTAGGCTGTATGTAGATACCTCCAATTTTTTTTTTTTTGTAGTGCTGGGGATTGAACCCAGGGCTTTGGGCACTCTAGGCAAATACTCTACCACTTTGCTGCAACCCCAGTTGATGTCTCTCAGTTTTGCTCAACTTTTTTTTTGGTAACAGAGATTGACCTCAGGACCTTGTGCTTGCCAGTCAGGTGCGGCACCACTGAGCTAAATCCCCAGCCCAATGACTCTCAGTTTTGATCAAAGTCCTGCTGCCTGGCATCTGAGGAACTCTGAGGGACAATTGTCCTTTTTTTATTTAGCATTTTCTCTTAACCAGCTCAGCCCTTGGCCTCCTTCCTCGCCCAGGGCGGGGAACAGGTGAGTTGAGCCTCTCCTGCTAACTGGAAGGAACTGGGCGTCGCTGAGCACAGAGCCAGGAACTTGACCTCTGTGAGGAATGGGATATGGGCAGCTATGCCTCTCCTAGCAGGGCTGGCAGTCGGCTCTCAGGAGGCTGGCTACTGGGATGGATTCTTCTCCCACAACAGGCAGTCTGTTCAGCTCTTCCTGCCCCGATTCCTCTCCTGCTGTGGGTTACTATGCCCCTGAGCTCTTTGGTAACTCTACCTCTCACCAAATTTTGCAATTTGCTGTAGATTTCAAAACCCTAGGCTCCACTCTCCTTCCTCTCAGGTTGCATTTCCTTGCAAAGTTGAAATCCAACCAAAAAGATCAAGTTTCCTTTAACCCTTTTTCTTTCAGACTCTTGGAGCTGACCTCTTCCAATCTACACACCAGAAAGGCTGTATCTTGCTGATCACCATGTTGAAGTTTCCCCAACATCCCAGCATACTGAGTTTAGGTTGCTCAGAATGACCTAGAAGCCAACAAAGCAGACACTCTCTTTCTTTCTTTCTTTCTTTCTTTCTTTCTTTTTTTCTTTCTTTCAGAAACACCTTGCTAGCACACAGCTCGTCTCCATTTGGGGCAGCCACTGAGCTTCTCCATTCTAACAGAGTGGATTTTTGTTGTGTCTGGTTTGGTTCCAGGGTCACATCATCTTTCTGCTGGACCTTTTTTTTAAAAAAAAATTTCTGTAATTTGCCTCTCTTTTGGTGAAATTTTCTTTTTTGTTTTGTTTTTGCCATACTGGGGATTGAAGCCAGGGCCTTCACACTGAGCTACATGACCAGCCACTTTTTATTTTTTAATTTTTAGTTTTTTTTGAGATAGGGTCTTGTTATGTAGTTCAGGCTGGCCTTGAACTCCTGGTGACTGTCCTGGCTCAGCCTTCCAAGTGCTGGGATTATAGGTGTGCGCCACCATTCCCAGTTTATTTTTTATTTTATTTTTTTTATTTGTGGTACTGGGGATTGAACACAGGACCTTGCCCTTCCCAGGCAGGGTGGGAGCCACTGAGCTACAGCTTGGCCTCTTATTTTTTTTTTTTTTGTACTGGGGATTGAACTCGGGTCCTTGTGCTTGGACAGCAAGCGGCGAAACCACTGAGCTAAATCCCTGGCCCTGGCTTCTTATTTTTAAATTTTGAGATAAGGTCTTGCTAAATTGCCCAGGCTGGGCTGGAATTATGATCCTCCTGCCTCAGCCTCCCAAAGTGCTGGGATTACAGACATGTACCACCACACCCGATTTCTTCTCTTTTTATGATGTTTTCCTTTTCTTTCTTCCTCACTTTTGCAGCGTTGGGTGGAACCGAAGTCCTTGATCATTTGAGGCAAGCACTCTACTACTGGGCCACTCACCCAGTCTAATGTTTTTTTGCTCAGCCTACTCTTGCTCTCTCTTCTCTATTCTAGGGCTCAGCTAGGAGATTTTATGAATAACTAGGAGTCCATAGACTGCTAATCTGGGGATCGATCAGGGCAACGGCATTCTGAGCAGGCTCCTACCGGGTCCAGCCTACTTCCTAACCACATGTACAGCCTTTGTTTCCCTCCCACGACTACCTCATTAATCTGTGCCTCTTTCCATACAGGGAAGCCCTTTTCAACGCTTCAGACTTCTCTGACAGATGGCTGAGCTAAAATTGATGAAATTTGAGGCACAAAACAGGTATTAAAACCTTTTTCCAGGGTCTTCATGATTAGCTATATGAACTGCTAATTTGTCCAAAGAGCAGTCAGAAAAGTTCGTTTTGCCACCCATTGGCTGTGCAAGCTTGGGCAAATCATTTACCTCCTCTGGGCTCTCCAGGTCCTCACAGGTAAAAAAGGGGTTACACCGGGCTGTGGAGAAGAAAACACGCAGGAAAGCGCTTCCCAAACTGCGCCGAGAGGGTGGGGAAGTGAGTGGAGGTGCTGCGCGGATTCTTCTGTAAATCCTTCAAAAGGGAATGGATCATCGAGCGCGGGGCTTTGGTTTGGCCGTTTATTTCAGCGAGGTCTCAGGGAAAGCGACAGGCTAGAAAACGTGCAGAAATCCTCCTAGCAATTTGGCTAAAATTCAGGGTTATCAGCAGGACGACTCCGACCCGAGGGTCCTCAGAAACTGGACGCTCGGTTTGGAGGGCTGTCGGGAACCCGCCGGTGGCCAATGTGGCTCGGACACAGTTTTAAAAGGGTGTGTGTGGGCCAAACCCAAAGCAGCCTGGGACTTTTCGGGCTGGCACCACCTCCTGCTCCCGAGGGCATCCAGAGGCCAGGGCTCTGTTGGACAATTGTAAAGTAAAGAGAGGACTGGGGCGTTTGGAACCTTTGTGCAGACGTGCTCCGGAGGGCCGGGCGGAGAGAGGCGGGGAGGCCCCACCTTTCATTCCTGCACTGAGCCGGGCTGGCTGGGCGGGATGAGTCACGGCCGCCTCACCTGCCTCGCTTGGGCGCTGCGGCTCCCTTAGGTGAAGACACAGGCTCTGCTCTCGGGAAAACAAGGCGCGGCGCCTCGCACTGGCCTTGGCAGGGTGCTGGAGCCCTGCGCCTGCCCGGTCTGGTCTCCGGGACCAGGGCTGGGCTTCCCTCATGCATGGCCAGAGCCCTCCGCGCGCGGTGCTGCTGCTCCTCTGCTTACAGCTAACAGGTAAGAGCTGGCAGGCTGCTCCTTCGTCGCCTACTCTAACCGAGATAGCTGATAGCTGATAGCTGATTGTCCAAGTAGCTAGAGTCTTGTGTGGGAGCCTGAGACCCCGTTGCAGTTTACTTCAGTCTGGACCTTACTGAAACTGCAGCTACTGGGTTGTTTGGGGGGAACTGCTGTGGACAAACAGGTTTAGGTGGGTTTGGCTGTGATTGGGGCACGGAGAGGGCTTTCTGATCTCAGGTTACACACCGTTTTAGTGCGGCCGCTCTCAGTCCCCACTGCTCAGCAGGACTTGGCGCTTGGGTTCCTGTGTGTGGGTCTTGCCTGGGACTCTCCTCCCCAGCACTGGGAAAGCTGAGATTATTAGAGAGAGACCCACTGTGGTTTTGAAACTGTCCCAGCACACACACATTCCAAATGTAAATATGTAAAACATCCCACGTGGTATAGAGGTTTCAGAGGTGCAGGCAAGCACAAACTGTAGGAACTGATTAACCCAATATCTGCGCAAGACCAGGTACAGCACGAAATATACATAACAAGGACCCTTTCTGGAACACCAACCTGCTAGGAGATCATTCTACACATAATATGTAATGCTTCATCTTAACACTTACTGTTTCATCAGTGCTATGATTTGCTTTAATTCTGGGTTTCTGCTCTCAATTTAATTTGACGATTTTGGAGTTTGTTCCTGCATTTTTGAAGTCGGCACTGTAAGGAGCTGGAGAAAGTAAGAGCAGGAGGAAGGTTCGCTGTGTGGTACTGACAGTCACCATGTGAGATGCGGGGTGGGGGTGGGGGGTGTCAAGAAGCACGGCCCGGGATTTAACTCAGTGGTGCTGGGTCTGCCTCGTAAGCACAAGGTCCTGGGTTCAATCCCCGTCCCGTAAAAAAAAAAAAGAAAAAAATTAGCGCATGAGGGAGGAGTGCGGCCTGGGTGAAGTGAGAGAGAGCTGCACGTCGGCTCTGCCCTGTGCCCTCGCAGGCATTACTTAGAAAGTGTCAGCGGTTCTCTCTACACTGCACCTGGTAACTGTTCTGCTTCCCCTCATTGCAGCTCTTTGGCCCATAGCAGCTGTGGAAATTTACACCTCCGGGGCGCTGGAAGCTGTTAATGGGACAGACGTTCGGCTAAAATGCACTTTTTCCAGCTTTGTCCCCGTGCATGATGCGCTAACAGTGACTTGGAATTTCCGTCCTCGAGATGGGGGCCCTGAACAATTTGTAAGTAGATCATTGTCATTTTTTGGGGGACCCTTGGCTAGGAACATATTAAGCCCATCCATTTCTCTTTCCCCTTCTTGTATTTTCTTTAAGCATCAATAACAGGGTTAAGTTGGGAAATCATTTCTGGGACAGGGACTGATGGAATGAGAGGCTAGTAGTGAAGGGCAAGCAAGAGATACGAAAAAGTTACAAACTGGATAGTTAGGTCTGCTGTTGTTTCTCTTCTGCTCCCACCATCCTGCCTCCTTGCCCAGGTACCCGATGAGAAAGCCTTTTGCCATTTCTCCTCTATAGGTATTCTACTACCATGTGGATCCCTTCAAACCCATGAGTGGGAGGTTCAAAGACCGGGTGGTCTGGGACGGGAATCTTGACCGGTACGACGTCTCTATTATCCTGTGGAAGCTGCAGTTTGACGACAATGGAACATACACCTGTCAGGTGAAAAACCCACCTGATGTGGATGGGCTGATAGGGGCGATCCGGCTCAGCGTTGTGCAAACTGGTAGGTCATGGGGGTGGGGGGTTGGGTTTGGGAAGGGTGAGAGGTGGTAGAAAAGAGAGGGGCAAACTTGTGATGATTCAAAGGGTAGAGAAAGGGCCTAGTGCTTCGGAGCTGAGAACTTCAGAGGGAGACTGAAGAGTCCTTGGGTAAAAAGAGAAAGGCTTTGTCTAGTTGTGGAAAGAAACAGAAAGCAAAGCAAAGGGACCCAGGGAATCTGTTAAAAAATGGCTTTGAGATGGTGAAAGGGAGAGGAAGCAACTCTGATAAAAGGCTAACAATAAGTCCGTTCATTCTCTTATTTATTCAAGATACTTATTGAGTACCTGCTCTGCGCCAGGCACTTCCAAATGCTTGTCACATCTGTCTTCTCTAATCCTCACACCACCCAAGGAGGCAGATAGCAGTCACGGTAGCTAACGTGAACCGAGTACTTCCCACATGTCAGGCACTTTACATGACACACGTTATTCTTTAGGTACCTCATCAGTTTATCATGCTCACAGAGGTTAAGTCACTTGCTCACAGTCATGTAGTTGGTAAGTGGAGTAACTTTGGACTCAAACCCAATTAACCTTTGACTCTAAAATTGTGCTCCAAACTAGTGTATTTTTAGTGCCTGCCCCTCTGTAATGGACAACCTAGAAAATGGTTCTAGGGAACAAAGAACAAAAACCACAATACTTTCAAGTTGCATATCTGGGTTTAAGTCATGGCTATCACTTACACAACTATATGTGTGAGGACAGACAAATGAACATTTCCCAAACTCCTAACTATGCTGAAAATTAGAACAGCTTCCATTATTAGGGGTAGGCACTGTATGGAACAGTTTACATGAATTATTTTTTATAAGAACTCAGGAAATGGATTGTTATCTCTCCGGGGGGGAAACTGCAGCTCAAAAATGTTAATTACCCCAAATCACACAGCTAGTAAATAGTAGAGCTGGCATTTTAACTTAGCTTTCTCTGGTATGAGCTCTTAACCAACACAGTATTACTACTAGTCCAAATGTATAAGCAGTGTACAAAGTAGTATGATTTCCTCTTTTCATTCTTTTTTTTTCTTTGGTACTGGGGATTAAACTAGGGCCCTTGCTGCTTTCGAGGGAGGTGGTGGAACTACTGAGCTAAATCCCCAGCCCTCCTCTTTTCATTCTTAATACAGTTTAAAACCATCCCTCAAGGCCCTCCCAACAGAGAGCTGAGTGACTTGGAGAAGTCACTCAAAAGTCACTGAAAGAAGTAATATAATGCCTTCAGATCTCAGTTTCTTCAGTTAGTCAAGAAATCAATGGGTTTTAAACATGCCAAGGTAGACAGAGTTGACAGGGGAGTCACTCAGGAAGTTGACAAGATGGTAGAAGACGAAGTAGGAACAGAAATCTATCAAGAAGTGGAAAAAAAAAAGTGGAGGCCACAAACGGAGTTTTGACTGAACAATTGATAGTTAATCTACCAGTGTGAGCTTACCTGTTTCTGCCCAGTCATGTACAGTGTCCACCAAAAATTAGGGCCATCATAGTTGAGGTATGTGTCTGCTGTTTGTAAAGAAGTTAGTCATATTTTTAAAAAACAAAATGTTATTTCCCAAGAATGGTTGTAAACGCTGGGCATGGTGGTGCATGCCTATAATTCCAGCATTTGGGATGCTGAGGCAGGAAGATCGCTGAGAGTTCAAGGCCAGTCTGGACTACATAGTGAGACCCTATCTTAGAAAAACAAAAAGGTTATAAACAAATTTACTTATCCAGCTATATCATTGAATTAAAAACCCCTCCTTTTATTGTCTCTTAAAAAAATCAAAATCACTACTCTGGCAGTGTAATTAAAGCCATAGCTCTTTTTCCCACAAAAAAATGGAAACACATACAACAAAACATGAATTTTGTGGGCTTGTGGGTCAAACCTCCCTCCCTTCTCTCCATCATTCTTGAGGGACTCCAGGTTGGAAACTCCTGGGCTACACATTCTCTAAGGTCATTCCTGGCTCTGAGGGGTTATTGAAGTTTAAGTCAGAAATCAAGTTAAAGGACAGGAGAACCAAGTTTCATGGGGTCTAGTCTGGTATGGAGGCTTCCCTCTGGGTTCCCTCCTTTGCCATTTATCCAGTAGATTAGTTATTGATTTATTTAACTATCTTCCCAGGGGGCAAGAGCTTCTTGAAAGTAGTGTCATTTTTTTGTTTTTCATTACTGCCACAGTGGCTGGGCATCTGAATAAATAACTGAATGAGCGACAGAGGTGAGATACAGTCAGGAGAAATGAGCTGGGCACTAGGTTTGATTAGGTGAGCATAACATCACCACACTGGGCCGTTCACCTGAGTCAGTGGTTCTCAAAACTTTAGTAGGCATCATAATCACCTACAGGACAGGTTAAAACACAGATTGCTGGGTCACCACCCTACTGTTTCTAATTCGATACTTCATTTCAAAGTTCTCAAGTGCAACTGTGTTTCTACTCCTGTTAGAATCACTAACATAGTCTGTGTGGCTTTCCTGCTGCTACTGGGGTTTACAAAGTAATGTATTTTACACACAGAAGTAAGAGAAAGGATTCTATTTACTAACAAAATGTATGCCTATTATGGCTTTAGGTTTCACTATATTTCTTTGTCTTTTTACAATCCCAACTTGATCACTTGATCTTTTTTTCTTTACAGTACAGTTCTCTGAGATCTACTTCCTAGCTCTGGCCATTGGCTCTGCCTGTGGGTTGATGGTCATCATTGTAATCCTGGTAGTCCTCTTCCAGCATTTCCGGAAAAAGCGATGGGCTGAAAGAGCTCACAGAGTGGTGGAGATAAAACCGTAAGGCTGGGCAGTTATGGGAAAGGCTCTTCCTAATACTTTCTTATGGTGACTCTTGGTATGTTGCAATGGGGCTAAAGAATTGTTGAACACATGTTCTTCCCTTTGAGTAAATCCTATGTAAAAGAATTGTGATTCACTGCATAAATAAATGAATTAGGGTGTGAAAGCTTTACAAAAGGTTTCTTAATTTTACAGAAGATTTCATCATAGGATTTCTTAACTATGTGGGATTTGATGTTATAAAAATCGGCTATGTAAAGCTTTTCTAAGATATCCCTGATTATTATTTTTTTAAGTACTAAGGCATGTAAGGCAAGTACTCTACTACTGAGTGAGCTACATCTCCAGCCTATTTTATTTTATGTTGAGACAGGGTCTCACTAAGTTGCCCAGGCTGTCCTTGAACTTGTGCTCCTCCTACTCAGCCTCCCAAGTAGCGATTACAGGCAGGTGCTGCCTCGACTAGCTAAAATATCCCTTACTTTATAGCCTCCTCCTTTTCCTTTTGGCAGCGGGACTGACCCAGGGCCTTGCACATGCTAGGTAAGCACTCTAACACTGAGCTACACCCCTACACCTTACTTTTAGTGATGCACACCTCCTCCACCCCGTTACTAGGGATTGACTCAAGGGCCTTTGCACTGAGATACACCCCCATCTCCAGGCCATTTAATTTTTAAATTTTGAGCCAGGGTCTTGCTAAGTTGCTGAGCTGCTAAGCTGGGCTGGAACTTGTTTTGTTTCTTTGAGACTTGAGTTTCAAGTTTCTTTGAAACTTTCTTTGACTCTTTGAGTCTTGCTATGTAGCCTAGGCTGGCCTCAAACTTGTGGCAATCCTTCCACCTCAGCTTCTCAGAGTGCTGGGACTACAGGTGTGTGCCACCACACCCAGTTGGCTAGGCAGTCAGCAGGATCACAATGAATCAGTGCATTAGAGTCTGTTTTGCTGATCATAGGTGCTCAATATTTTTATTTTTTTGGTACCAGGGATCGAACTTGGGAACTTGCCCTTGTGAGGCAGGTGCCAGAACCACTGAGCTAAATCCCCGGGCCCCATAGGTGCTCAATAAATGAATCTTTAAACGGAGATAAACTTTATGTACCATACAACTCACCCTTTTACTATTCACGAGATTTGCAGAAGCATTTTAACACCCACCTCTTCCTTTAGCCATTACTCCCTGTCTCCTCTTCCATTAGTCCTGACACCTACCCATCCACTTTCTGTCTGTGAGAGTTTGCGTATGCTGGACATTTCCTATAAATGGAGTTAATACAATATGTGGCTTTTTACATCTAGCTTCTTTCATTAGTATAATGTCAAAGTTCAGTGTTGTATATATTAGTACTGCATTCCTTTTTATGTTTGTATAATATTCCACTGTGGGTTTACTCTATATTGTTTATCCATTCATCAAGTAATGGGCATTTAGGTTTTTTCAATACTTTTTGGCCATTAAGACTAATGTGGCTATGAACATTCATCTACAAATTTCTGTATAGACATATGTTTTCAATTCTCCTAGAAGTTATTGTAATTACTGAGTTATATGGTAGCTCTGTTTAATTTTTGGAGGAGCTGCCAGTCTGTTTCCTCAAAAGCTTCATTTTACTTTTTATTTTTGTGGTACTGGGTATCAAACTCAGAACCTTGCCCTTACAAGGCAAGCAAGGATGGTGCCACTTAGCTAAATCCCAGCCCCTTCATTTTATCAGCAATACACAAAGAATCTTTTTCCACATCCTCACCACTTGTCTTTTTGATTATGGCCATCTAGTGGACATGAAGAAGTATTTCACTAGATTTGGATTTGTATCTTTCCAACTGTTTAATGGCCTTTTGTATATCTATCTGGAGATAAATCTGTTTGATTAGTCTGTCCACCTTAAAACTGGATTGGTTATTTGTCTTTTTATTATTTAGTTCTAAGAGTTCTTTATGTTTTGGATACTAGTCCTTATCAGATATATGACTTGCAATTATTTTCTGCCACTTTGTGGGTTGTCTTTTCACTTTTTTTTTTTTTTGGTGCCAGGGATCAAACTCAAGACCCTGCGCTTGTGAGGCGGGCCCCAGAACCACTGAGCTAAATCCCTGGCCTCTTTTCACTTTCTTGATAATATCCTTTAAGGCACAAAGGTTTTAAATTTTGATGGAAGTCCAATTTATCTATTTCTTTTATTGCTAGTGCTTTTGAGTTATATCTAAGAAACCACTGCTTAATTCAACATCATGAAGATTTATACCTATATTTTTTCCTAAGAGTTTTATAGTTTTAGCTCTTTGATCCATTTTGAGCTAATTTGTATATATAGTTGATGCAGGAATTCTGATTCATTCTTTTGTATGTGTATGTATAGTTGTTCCAACACTATTTTTAACCCTCAGTAAATATTTACTGAAATGAATATAATTGATTTTTCAAAGAGCCTAAGAAACCCACCTCTTGAGTCTGAGGGTCTGATTTGAATAGAAATATAATTGGTAAAGATAACTTCTAGGCCAACATAAAACTTTTCTTTTTTGAACAGGAGTAGAAATCAGAGCTAGGATACTAGTGATAAAGTATGGTGTATGCTTTAAACTTCTGGAGTTCTCAAATTGGAGCCCAAGTTGTAGTCCCTCAGTTCAGATACCCAGTGTCCTGTGGAGGTGTATTATCAGGTGGCAGTAATGGGTTAACTCTCTGTAACCCTGGATCTACTCCCAGGTAAAAGTAATTCTTCCTAAAACTTGGGGGAGAAGATACTTTACTCGACATGTCTCTAGGATGGATTTACCTCCTTTGCTTCTTGCCTTGTTCACCTGACATTTGGTTTCTGTTTCTTTGGTACAGTCATGAAGAAGAAAGGCTCAACCAAGAAAAAACGATCTCTGCTTCTTTAGAAGACACAGACTAATATCCCTAGATGGTAAGGTTCACAAGCAGGGTTGATCTCTTTCCTCAACTTTCTGATCTGCCTGGCCCATTTCTGAAGTGGGTCTCCCTGATTATTTTATGTGTCATTAGGTATTTCCTATAAGAAATTTCAGGCTTGGGTCAGGGAGATAAGTCTTCTGTTGGTCCCCAAAAAGCTTCTTCTTTGAGTGTATTTTGTGCTAGACTCGATTGCTGTTAAAAATGAAATTATTTATTTATTATTGATTGATTGATTGGTGGTACTGGGAATCTAACCCAGGACCTTGTGCATGCTAGGCAAATGCTCTAGTGCTGAACTACGTTCCCATGCCAATGTCTTTTTTTAACGAAAAAATTAATGATTTTCTTTTTTGGTACTGGGGATCGAACTTGGGTCCTTGTGCTTGTGCAGCAGGTGGTGAAACCACTGAGCTAAATCCTGGGCCCGAAAAAAATTAATGATTAAAAAATTGTAAACCAGTCAAAACATTAAGAGAGTGATACAATTAACATGCCTGACATTTGTTAGATCTCTTTATTTTTGGTTTTTTGAGACAGGGTCTTGCTATGTAGTCCAGGCTGGCCTCAAATTTGCGGCAATTCTCCTGCCTCAGCCTCCTGTGTGCTAGGGTTACAGGCTTGTGCCACAATGCCCATCTATCAGATCTTTTATTCTATTTGGAATTGACTTCAGTTCCTCCTCTCACTTAGTTATTGGGCTATGAATTTAGTTTTAGTAGTGTGTAATTTTGTTCAGTTTTCAGGTTTGTCAGGCTTAAAGATAGGATGACTTCCTATGCTAGGAATTCTCCTATTCTCTGAAGTAGGTCCACAGTTAATTTCTAGAGGTTGTAAATCGACATGCAAGCTGAATTTTACACTCCTAACATAATATTCTTGACATTAATAACTTTATCTTGTAAAACTCTGTTTGGCTGTCTTAAATGAGAGGAAAGTTTTATAGACTATTATTAATGTGAAGTCACATTTTTATAGGCTGACATTCCAGTGACAGATCTCAAGTATGATAAATCAGAACATGAAGAAAAGTGATTATATTGTAAAAACAGAAAACTAAACTTGTATAAGGGGATTCTTACCAAAGATTATTGTCTTTTTAAAATCAAGCAAAAAAAAAAATCTAGCAGATTCTCTAACGAGTCAGGGTCATGGAGAATAAGGATGGGGACTGTGGCCTATTTTAGAGTAAAAGAAATTTAAGAGACTAAAAATCAAGTGCAATGTGTGATCTCTGACTGGATGAATACAAGTTTGAACAAACTAAATGTAAAAAAAATGAGAAGTCTTAAACAAGTGAGGTCTTGACTATGAAAATATTGAACATGAACAACATTAGGTAATTATTGTTAGTTTCTATTAAGTGTAATAATGTTATTGTGGTTATGTAGGGAAATGTCCCTATTTTTAAAAATGCATAGTAGAGCCAGGCATGGTGGTGCAGGCTTATAATTTTGGCACTGGGGTAGACTGAGGCAGAACGATTTCAAATTTGAGCCCAGCCTGGTCAACTTATAAGACCCTATCTCAAAATTAAAAAGAGACTGGGGATGTAGTTCAGCATGAAAGCCCTGGGTTCAATCCCTGGTACTCCCCACCCCAAAAACATACTAGAGTATGTAAGAGTCTCAGTAATTTGCTTTAAAAAGTCTAGTTCCCCCAGAAGAAAATAATACAAAAAATACTTTAAAATTAGGTGATGGATGAATTCCCTCACTATCTTCTCCACTTTTCTACACATCTGATTTTGTTTATAAGGGAGGGGGATGGAGAAGGGAAAGAATGTATGAATGTGGGCTGGGGATGTAGCTCAGTGGCTCTGTGCCTGACTGGCAAGTGCAAGGTCATGAGTTTAATCCCTGGTATCACACACACACACACACACACGCACACACAATGAAGAATGTATGAGTGTGAGCATGCTGTGATCAGCCTGGTGTTCATGCAGGGCACTTAGAGGCTATGCATAAATGACACTTACTCTGAGAACCCTGTAATAAGGCTCAGGAACCTTCTTTTATTAAAATTAAATTAGGAGAGAATAAAAATATTTTCCTTCAGAAATGGAGAGTAGGGTTGGGGATTTAGCTCAGTGGTGCTGCTGCCTGCCTTGCAAGTACAAGGTTTGATCTCTGATACCAAAAAAAAGGAAATGGAGAGTAGATCATGTATGTAATTTACACTGTAAGTTACTCTAATGTATTTTTCCCAAATATATTATCAACTTAAAATTTTTGTTTTGTATTTTAGGAAGCTGAAGATTTCCAAGATTTCCTGAAGTTCATGGAAATTTCTCTTCGGTGTTTCCAGTTGTGACCTGTCTTCTGACAAGTTCTGCAGAACATACCACCGAGATAAATAACATCTCTCTGCAGGCAGCACAGAGCTCTTGAGCAGATGCCAGCAGACTCACACACAGTCTCATTGTTAAGCTTTTATTTAATTTCAGAGTACAAATACTTTTCAAATCCACATTAGCTTGTATAAACTAAGAAGCTACATTTTTTCCCTTACAACACCCCCTTATGGGGTATGACTTGTAGAAACACATACTGGCAACAAAAGGGATAAAGGCCAATTTGTCATGACATTTCCTTTCACACATTAGTATCTTGAGAGCATCACCCTTGCTGCTAAAGTTAATGTTTTCTTTCCTTCTCACATTTCCATTAAAGGGGAGCTAAACCTCTCAGCCATTTTTTAATTAACAGGAAATTCCAAGGACAAACTGTTAAGTGTGATTTTTATGGTTCTCCTCAAGTATGGGACACGCCTTTGATGAGATTTTTTGTTTTTGTCAGTTAATGTAAGATTTAAAATAGCGCAAGTCCAAATCATTCAGTAAGTGCAAAAGGTTACATAGACACTACTGTATTGGCAAATGCCACCTCAGGATGTATCATGTGTCATCTTTTTACTTTATTGGGAAAATAATTAACAGTGTAGGTCTTTCATGAGCTGTGACTGTTTAGCTTTCTGCCCTGCCCTTCTATTCAATTATCTTTAACAACAGAGCAAAATCTATGCTCGTTTGCAGACTGGAATCAGTAAGCAGTTTAATGGAAGGGTTCTGAGATAGTATACCGCAACTTTAAAAATTTAGGGCTGGTGAAGAAGACCAACTCTAAATGATGATAATTTTGTACAGTATTATACAAAGTTCAGAACTGGATGAGCTTATTTAAATATTTTCTCTGTTTATTGATTGTAATTCACTTGCTTAAGGGACAGAGAATTCGGTACAGAGCAAAGAAATACCAAAACTACTTCAACTAACTGAAACTATTCCCCCTTATATTGGTAGGTACACTTTGTAAGTGAGCTGTGGAAAGAAGAGAGCTTTTACAAAAGTGTCTAGTTATCCATATCTTTACAAACTTACACATTTGTTCAAAGGATAAAAAACACCTACAAGTTTAGGTCAAAGATAAATCTTTTTTGGTATCAGGGATCGAACTCGGGACCTTGCGCTTGTGAGGCAGGCAGCAGAACCACTGAGCTAAATCCCTGGCCCAAAGATAAATCTTTATAGCCTGATATTTTCAGTTTTCACTGATTAAGCTGCTGATACTTTTTTTTTAAACAAATTGAAATTTTCACAGGTTATATTTAAAGATGCTGGATCTTGATATTTTTCTCAATATTATTTCTTTAAAATTGGTATAATTTACATGTGAACCTCAATTCTGAAATTCATTCTATACCTATCTCATTCTGCCTTTTACACTGCCTCAAAAGGTAAACTCTCAATACTCAGTTTTGAAACTAGAAATTAGATTTGAAATCTATTACCTTTAAATAACATTTTATATTTTTCTTTGTAATTTAACTCTTGAAGGGCCGGGGATTTAGCTCAGTGGTTCTGCTGCCCGCCTCGCAAGCTCAAGGTCCTGAGTTCGATCCCTGATACCAAAAAAAATCCCCAAAAACAAACTCTTGAAAATACAACAACTGGATATTTCTTCAGATGTCTTGATGATGCTCCATAAGTGAAACAAAGTAGTTAAAAACTTTTTCCAGCAATCTTATAGCTCGTGTCTTGGCTAAATACTCAAGGGGTAATATGGCCTTGTTTAGTATCTCCTTCCTGAAGAGCACTTTTGTATTGTAATTTATTTTTTATTATACCTTAAACACTATGTAAATAAGTCTTTAGTAATAAAGAATTATAAATTATACAATTTCTATGCTTGTGTGAAAATTTTACATACCAGGTTAACAGAAAACAGTTGTATGAGGTATGATCTAAAAATACAGTGAATGTTTAGATTAAAAAGTTATTACAGTAAAAGATACACTGCTATAGCCCTTTCAAAATTCACCCCCTTGCTCCCAATATAGCCCATTGTTCTTGGCGGTCGTCTTTTATGAATGTCTTTAGTTGCACTGTCCTGGCTGCCTCAATGTCCTGAATTAATTCAAAACATTCACCTTTTATGGTCATTTTGACTTTGAGGAAGAGACAGGTGTTATATGATGCCAGATCTAGTGAAGAAGATGATGACACTGAAATGTTTTTGTGAGCCTGCTTGTGCATTGGATGGCATGTGGGAGCAGTATTCAGTGTATTTTTGATCACATGTCATAAAGACATTCATGAAAGATGACTTCCAGAATTGCTTCAGAAAATAGCTCTGCATGGAAGATTCCTTCCCTTCACTGCACAGCAAGGCAGTGGAGGTCTGGCAAGAATGATGGGTAAGTGTGCTTGAAGCTAGGGGAAGTATTTTGAGGGGGATTAATGGCAATGTTTTTTATTGTAAATTTTCCTTAATTTAAATATTCAACTATTTTTTTGATTACCCTTTGTATATATTTTATCTTCACTGGAAAGTTTTCATAGTAGAAAGAAGCTGGAAATCAATAATGGATAGAATTAGCTGGATGTGGTAGTGCACACCTGTAATCTCAATACTCTGGCAGGCTGATGCTGCAGGACTGCAAGTTCAAGCCCAGCCTGGGCAACTTGGTGACTTAATGAGACACTGTCTCAAAATTAAAAATGAAAAAAGGTTGATGTAGATCCCTATAAAGGCCCTGGGTTCAATTCTCAGTACAAAAAACAAAACAAAACAATTGATTTTATTGGGTAAACAAAAACATGGATTTCTATAGAATTTTCACATTGCTTTGAAATTGGATAGCTGGAAATTGGGCATAACAATACTGCTTAGTTTGGAGGCTCTTGAAAGAATGGATCGCCTATTCCATTTGGTACTCTTGCATTATTACTCCCTCAGTTTGAGCTTTCAAGTGTAATAAGGGGATGGCAGTTGAAAAATGGGAAATTAAGGGCTGGAAATGTAGCTCAGTGGCACCGCGCCTGCCTCACAAGCGCAAGGTTCTGAGTTTGATGTCTGGTACCAAGAAAAAAAAAAAAAAGGGAAATTAAATTTTCCCCAAAGCTGAAGCATATCATTATTCCCCTCTGCTTTCATTAGCCATATGGCAATTCCAGAATAGGGTGACTAAGGACTAAAGCACTATTCTGTACTTTTTTTTTTTTTTTTTTGGTACTGGGGATCGAATTCAGGACACTGTGCTTGCGAGGCAGGCAGCAGAACCACTGAGCTAAATCCCCAGCACCACCTGTACCATTTTTTTCAGAAGTATGTGATACTCATTTAACTCCAAGTACTTTGATAACATAACTTTTCCAACCAAAACATAAACAGACTCCAGTTACCTTCACTTCTAATATATGCTGTAATGATTTGATCATTGTTGCTGTCAATAGTAATTTAATAAACACCCAATTCTGGATGCTGAAATAGCTACATAAGGATAGGAACCAAACAGACTTGAGGCACATATTGGCCACAAGGGACTAATATATATTTATTGACTGACTGACCCAATATACTCTCCTAGGTCTTTTGATTTCTAAAGTTATGATAATCTATTGTGAGTTCAACTAAAATAATCTCTAGGGGGATAAACATCTGGAATACTGAAAATTAAGATTCTTTAGTCCGGGCCAGGGATTTAGCTCAGTGGTTTCGCCGCCTACTGAGAAAACGCAAGGACCTGAGTTCAATCCCCGGTACCAAAACAAACAAACAAACAAACAAACAAAAAGATTCTTTAGTCCTGCAGAATTAAAAAAAAAAAAAAGCCAAATTTCCCAGAGCCTGTAATCTACTTAATTTTAAAACAAGAAAACGGCTGGGTGTGGTGTTGCACACCTGTAGTTCCAGCACTCGGGAGGCTGAGACAGGAGGATCGCCGCAAGTTCGAGGCCAGCCTGGGCTACATAGTGAGTTCAAGGCCAGCTTGCGGTACCACATTGCGAGACCTGGTCTGAAAAAAAAAAAAAAAAAAAAAAAGCAAGACAACAACTAGCTCTAACCTGAGCGTCAAAGAAACGCTGGTTAGTGACAGCTAGTATGGTACTGGAAAGAATGCGTATCCCTGCGGCAACACGGAATTGCCATTTTAAGTGTTCTTGCTGCTTCCCATAGACGTCATTTCCGGTGTTATCTGTGTTGTTACCGGGAGCTGTAAACAAGGTGTGCAGATATCTGGAGAGCTGTCGGGATGCAGCAGAGCGGAGCCGCGGCTGGAAGCCGTGGCTGCGCTCTCTTTCCGCTGCTGAGCGTCCTATTCTTCCAGGGTGAGTGGGCCGGCTGGCGGGGCTCCACTTCCGGCCGGGGGGGGGCGGTTAGGGAAGATGGTCGCTTTTCCGGTTCCGGGTGGGGGTTCTCAGGAAAGCCCCTGTTAGGTTTCTGAGAAGGAAGGAAAGGAGGTGTGGCAGATGTTTTCTTCTGGTAAACAGTGCCCACTGCGGAGAGTTGGTATCTTGTCAGACTTTCCTGAGCTGTGGGAGCTCAGCCGGTCACCTTGTGTTACTTGGCATTGTCTTTAGGTGATAACACGACTCTGGAACCATAAAGCTTTGGGGTGCTGTCTTGTATGAGATAGCAGTGATTGTGTGCTGAAGTTTTGAGAGCTTTATACCTTGATTTGAGGCAGGCAATTCTAATGGTCAGTAGTTTGTTCCAGTAAATTTGAGAAACAAAATCATGACAGTAATTTTTCATGTTTTTGTAAATGATTAGCAGGGGCTAACAAATAAAGTGTGTATTTGTCACAGAAGGGGTTTGATTTTATTATAATAGACAAACATATTGAAGAAAAAGTTGCCTTGGTATTTTTGAAACATTAAAAAAATATGAGAAGAAACATATTCTCTTGAAATTTTAATCGTTTAACTAATACCAGAAGTATACTATTGACAAGATAACGTATTAAATTTTGGACACGTTTGGGTTCCACGCAGTTTTCAAATTGTATAAATTTCAGTCCAACCTAATTAACTTCATTTTAGAGTGCAATTATTTCCTGGATTTTGTATGTGGCTTTTTTGAAAAGTAGAAATTAATATAACTAGCTAGCATTAGAGTGAATTGTTAACTTCACAAAATTTCCCAATAAATAATGGGGATTTCTAAAAGCAAGCTTTAATATTTTATGATGTAAAGATTTCAGGTGCCCTAAATCTCATCAGGTAGGTCTGGGAAGTTTTTATTTATCTGGTGACTAATACGCTGCCAGCACACTCCCTGATACCTCCCAGTTGCCCGTGTCATCCAGCTAAATTCTTTTTGCAATATAGTATTTAGGCTACCTTATTGTCATTTCATGTAAACCCCTATCTCCCTACCCCGCCATGAGAAATGTTCAAATATTGTCCCGTTAAAGGAAAAAAAATTCTAGAAATGAATGTTTTTTGTTTTATTATGTTTTTTTGAGAGAGTCTTGCTATGTAGTTCAGGCTGGCCTGAACTCACTATGTAGCCCAGGTTGGCCTCAAACTCATGGCGACCCTCCTGCTTCAGCCCCCCAAGTGCTGAGACTGTAGGCATGATGAGTGTTTTCTTAAACCTAATGCCATTTCACATTGAAGAGTTCCTTCAAATCCAGTGTACCAAGTAATCCCAACATTCAAATTAATTTTATGATCTGTGTACTTGTTGAATAGATTTATATTTCACTTTTTAAAAATAAGTTTGAGATACAACTCACAAGCTATACAATTTACCCCTTGTAAAGTGTTCAGTTCAGTGGTTTCTAGGATTCAGAGTTACATGGATCCTACTACAATCAATTTTAGAACATTTTTATCACTCTAGAGAGGAACCTTGTACCCATTCCCACTTTTCCCCAGCCTTTGGCAACCACCAGACTACTTTCTGTCTCTAGAGACTTGCCTATTCTAAACGTTGCATATAAATGGAATCATCCAGTATGTGCTTTTTTTCTTTCATTTAACATGTTTTCAATCCATTTTTTAAGTGTTAGGTGATAGGCCCTGGTTTCATACCAGTGTTCATTTGCTTCCTCTCTTCAAAGATAAGACCCCTTAAATTATTAGCTTGGTTGGATTCTCCTTAAGTTATAAGCCTGGTCTCACTGTAATAGTTGTTTAAGTGTGTAGAAATGATAGCCTATGGAGCCTAGTCTTACATTTGTCTTTTTTCCATGTGAATGTCCAATTATATGAATCAAGAATTGGCCAATTTATATTTTGAAAACGGGGACGTATAAAATTGTAATCTTCATTTTATCTTGTTTATTTAATTTCTCCCATGTAAAAAATTACTTATGTTAATGCAATTCTCATTTTCAGATTAATTTTTGGTTCATTTTAATGGATATGTTTATAATTAGCATATTTACCTGGTCAGAATGCTTTCTGACTTAGGTTAAAAGATAAATAAATATCTATAAGGACATTAGACTAAGATGGAAGTTTCTGAATGACTGTAACACTGGATTAGAAAGGGGAAGGCTTGGGGCTGGGGATTTAGCTCAGTGATTTCGCTGCCTGCTTCGCAAGCGCAAGGACCTGAGTTTGATCCCTGGTACCAAAAAAAAAACCCCAACAAAAACAAACAAACAAAAAAAAGAAAGGGGAAGACTTAGAAAGGGATTTGATAGGAACTGTCAGAGATGTGGCGGGGAGGGGGGTAGATTGTATGTAATAATCAGTGTGGAGAATTGGTTGGAGGGAGATTAGAGGGATTCTGATTTGTAATTCTAACTCAGATCTCTTCTTTACTCTAAACCAGGCATTGGCAAAGCTTTTCCATAAAGGAATAGAGAATCAATGTTTTCAGGTTTGAGGCACATAATCTCTATTGCAATTATTCAGTTCTGCAAAAAGTGCAAAATGTGCCATAGACAATATATAAATAAATGCACATGGCAGTATTCTCATAAAACTTTGTTTACATAAAGGTGCTGAAAAAACTTTTTAGTTGTTTATTAGGAACCCCCTGGAGGTAATGATTGGTTTAGGCCCGTGTAGGTCACCCACAAAAAGGACAGTGCAGTCAGATATTAGTTATTCTTAGGTTGCCCTCTCTTGTGAGATCAGTTTGCTTCCATTTGGTCTGTGGGTCATAGTTCGCTGATCCTTACCCTAAACCAATTCCTTTGATATTATCCCTTGGGCATTTCCATCTCAATGACATCTAAATTCATCCAGAATCAAGTCCATGTTCTCTTGCTAAGCCTGGTACATTTCTTGTCTTCTTTCTGTCAGTGATCACCAAGTCAGAGACCTGGGAGTCATTCCTGACATCACCTTTTCTTGAATATTAACTTCCCTCATGGGTTTTTGTTTGTTTGTTTTTGTTTGGTGCAGAGATTGAACTCAGGAGCTTGCCATTGCGAGACAGGCACTGTGCCACTGAGATAAATCCCCAGTCCCTAGGCCCCTAACTTCCTTCCAGGTTACTGCATATGTGTAATTTTTTTCCCCCTAAAGGTGATACCAGCCCAATACAGAAGGGGTCATCAAGAGCAGAGCTTTTCCTGAATGCGTGCAATGTACCTATTTTTTTTGTTTTGTTTTGTTTTTTGGTACCCGGGATGGAACTACGGTCCTTGCACTTGCAAGGCAGGCAGCCACACCACTGAGCTAAATCCCAGGCCCCTGAATGCCTGCAGTGGAAAGATAGATGCAAAGGGAGTTAAGGGTGTTGGAAATACTATAAAGAAGGTGATAGGGAGAGACTGGTTGGTTAATGAGCACATTTTGTTCCCATACTAGAATTTATGGTGAGCTATCCACTTATTTCTCTCCAGTCTTTCTGTGCTTCTGAATCTCTTTGAATTTTTGCCCTGGAGGTGCTTGCATTTAATGGAGGAAATAGTTGTTATAAATTAGGTGCACTCAATGGCATATGACTGGGGTAGCATTATGTAGGAGGTATTATAAGAACATGGAAGAAAGAACCAAGAGGGAATTTGGGAAGGTGCCACAAAGTGGATCAGTATTTGAGCTGGTTTTGAAGGTATGTGAGTGTTGGGGATGTGGAGAACAGCCAGACAGTGTCAGAAGCGATGTTCTTCCAGACAAAGATATGTTCAAAGGAAGGCACAAATGCAGGGGCACAGTACATTTGGGAAATGTCAGGACATTGCAGGCATAGCGAAGGGGATTGGATGGGTAAGTGGCAGAGTGGCAGAAGTTTGAGCCCAGATTATTATTGTTTGGATTTTATTTATTTATTTATTTATTTATTTATTTATTTATTTATTTTTGGTACCGGGGCTCAAACTCAGGTCCTTGCGCTTGTGAAGCAGGCAGCGGCAACACTGAGCTAAATCCCCGGCCCTTGTTTGGATTTTATATCATAGCACAATAGGATATTATTGAAAGTTTTAAAGTATGTGTAGTGTTTTTAAAAATAATGATAGCTAACATTTATTGAACATTTTTATGCTAGGTGCTGTGCTAAGCATTTCATATGCTTTTTGTGTTTTTTTGGTACCAGGGATCGAACTCAGGTCCTTGTGCTTGTGCAGCAGGTGTCAAAACCACTGAGCTAAATCCCCGGCCTCATATGCTATTTTTTCTCCTTCCAGCACTGATGATTGAACCCAGGGTTTCATACTGAGCAATATCCCCAGCCTTAAAATATTAAAAATAATTTTTTTTTGAGATGGGGTCTTGCTAAGTGCCTAATTTGCCCAGGCTGGGCTTAAACTTGAAAGCTTTCTGCCTTAGCCTCCCAGAGTGCTAAGATTACAGATGTGTGCTGCCACACTCAACTCATATGTTATCTTTTAAAGTTTTATTGGATCTTCACAATGATCCAGTGAAGTAGGTCTGGTTATTATTCCCTTTTACCAAATGAAGAAATTGAAGCTTGAACAGGTTAGGTAACTGTGATCAAGGTCTAATTGCCAGAAAATAGCTGAACTAGAACTTGAGTCCAGATCTGGCCAATTCTAAATCTATACTTTAATTCTTTGTACTATACTTTTGACTTAGGATAAGGGGATGAAGAGACAGTATAGATCAGTGGTGGTGAACCTGTGCTACATGTGCCACAGCGGGCTGTTTGTTATCATTGAAAGTTCTGAAAGATTTGCCATCACTGGTATAGATTATCTGTTCATTTCCATCTTCCAGTTTTTAGACCTAGTTCTTGAGCCATGAATAAAGATTTTTTTTTCACACTGAGGAATCAGGAATGAGGGCTTGAGAGAGATTGGGGATAGAGGGATGAG
The DNA here is from genome assembly GCF_000247695.1 of Heterocephalus glaber. The sequence goes on along the minus strand of NW_004624784.1, from coordinate 13,665,333 downwards.
GGCTTTCAGGGAGAGAAAAGAGCATTTGCAAAAGCATAGAAGAAATGACAAATTTAGCATGGTAAAGACAGAAAGGATGCTATGGAAGAAGCAGAAGTAATTCTCATCTTTGGGATGGGTTGATTCTTGTTAAAGCTCTTATTAGTGCACTCAGTCTTGGTCTCCTCCATTTAAGAGGAATGTGACCAGACTAGATTGTCTAGAGAAGAATGAGAAAATGATTCAAAGCAAGCAGAGGTAAAAGCAGAGGAGCTGGTGACTCAGAACTGTCTGTGGTAGGAAAGGTTGAGAGAGTGTAGGAGAACTGGAGAGGTGAATAATGATGATGATATCAACGTGCATTGGGTGCTTAATTGGGTTAGATGGGCTTTTCAGTGCTGTCCATGTTTTCACTCATTTAACCTTCACAGTGAACTTGTGAGGTAAGTACGACTGTAATTCCCACAGGTTCATGATAGCAAAGATGTAAAGTAACTTGCTAAGGCTGCAGAGCCAGTAAGTGATAGGGCTGGAATTTGAACCCAGGCTCAGTGGTTTAGGAGTCTGTGTGCTTGCTCACAACACCAGCCTGCTGGTGCCAAGGAACTACTGGGTATGAATGGTTTAAGAAAGAGGAGGTCACTAGAAGGTTTTAAAAATGTTACCTTATTTTTACATTTTGTTTTCCTTCCCATAATTTTCTTTAAAAGTTTTTCTTTTGTGGTACTAGAGATTGAACCCAAGGCCTTCACACTGAGCTACATCCTCAGCTTTTTAAATACATTTTTTTGAAACATGAACTTTCTAAGTCACTAAGTTGCCTAGACTGGGCTTGAACTTGAGGTCCTCCCAATTCATCCTTCCAGAGTGCTGGGATTACAGGCAGCATGTGCCACCAAACCCAGCTCACAAATTACTTTCCTTTTTTTTTTTTTTTTTGAGATACGCTCTCACTGTGTAGTTCAGGGTGACCTTGAACTCAGTATAGATGCCAGGCTGGCCTTGAACTCATGACAGTCATCCTGTCTCGGCCTGCTGGGTTACAGACTTGTGCCACCATGCTCAGCTTCATACTTTATGTTTTTTTTTTTTGGTACTGGTGATTGAACTCGGGTCCTTGCACTTGTGCAGCAGGCGGTGAAACCACTGAGCTAAATCCCCGGCCCTAAGAAATTTCAAAGCTTTATTGCTTCTTTCTTTCTTTTTTTTTTTTTGGTACC